>JAHPZR010007824.1:45000-55000 GCA_019787425.1 Platygyra sinensis | reverse complement strand
GAGAAGACGGGCTGGCCCGGTTATCGAAATCTCGGTTTTTGCGGCCGAGAATTTAATGTAGATTACTGTCATTTTCGTTTGACGCATATGCTAAAACTGTTTACCTACCATATTGTTGGCATTGAAACTGTTTAGTTTTTGCTGTTTTTGCAACAGATCTTTTTCCATGTGAACAGCGACGGCCGGGTATCGGGGAAAAAAACTTTTTAGACGAAACAGCTTCGCTTTCGCAACATAGCGACCAAAATGGCATAATATTTGTATGTATTGTCATCTTAGGAGTATGCAAATGAGCCTTACGTACTAGTTAAGTCACTAGGGAGTTTTAGCAAACCACGACGGCGACGGCGACGGGAACGCCATCAAACAAAAGGTTTAATGAGAAGAACAATAGCTGTGCACGTGCGTTTTGAATCTTGGTACATTTCTTTGCCGTCCTCTACAAAACAACAACGTGAAATTACTAACTTCCACGCGAACCGCAACGGCGAATTTTTTGTATCTTTGTTTCGAATTAAGCGCTATCGAAGCATGTTTATCCTGAGCAAGCTTTTAGACCGATAGTCCTACTGAACAGATTTACAGAGCAGCGACATTTGAAGGTAAAATATAAATAAATTTTTCACAAGGCTTCGTCCCTGCCGTCGCCGTCGTCATTGCTAAAACTCCCTACTAGAGTCAACAAAGCAACGACGGTCACAAACCATACAAGTTAGTATTCCACCATTTTAGTCAGTTGCGTTTCTCAAATTTTATCCCAGCCGACCGGGCTGAAGTTTCCCGTATGAAAAGACCACAAAATTCAGGCGTCCCGCAGTAACAGAGCCAGCCCGATCACCCGGCCCGTTTGAACAGATCCTAACTCCTGTGAGAGAAAATGAGAAGCGGTTAAAGTACTAATGAAACAATTTTTCGTTATTTTAGCTTCAGCATTTTTCTTCTGAACACGAGCCTAACTTCAAGTTACGACAAAGAACCTAGCTACACTTTCATGTTGTATTTTTAATTAATTAATTTCTAAACCTAAAATACGATAAACATCTCTGGTACAAGGCAAGTTGTAATAAACTAGTATTTTTCAACGTTATGTAGAAACAAGTTTTAATACTACAGCAATATTCAGTTCAAGCTTTACCGTTCTAAGGAAAAAATAGATGTGCGACTAACAAATGACTGAACTAACTCGATAAACAGCAAAGTGCTTCTCTGATTGTCTCCTTTACTGCTTGCTTTACTTCGCTGATCTTCCAACAGTAAAGAAATGGGTTTAACGTTGAATTAAAGAAAATTAAAGTTGCTGCAACTCCAATCATGAATGGATATGTTTTGCTGTTTCTTAAAAAAGCTCGTACGATACTAAATGGTAAATAACACACAACTAATGCACACTGCACCCACAGTGCACTGGACACTACCTTTCTGTATCGTTCTATGTTCAGTAGAGCAGGTTGGCTTGGTTGTTCTTGTTGGACATGGCGCTGTACTTGACGGAGTTTTGAGAAAATCTTTGTGTAGGAGGTGATCGAGGCTATTAGACATAAAGGAATAATTATATAGCCGTAACAAGTGGGTATAAGGGGATTTAAAAGGAAAAGTAACGAAACAATAGCTGTCTGTATCTCAACCGTAGCAACAGGGCGAGGAGTCTGTCTACGCTTATTGCACTCATTGTAAGCAGGGATACTGAAGACAAAGTATAGCTTACAATGAAATAAGATACATATGCGTAGCGACAAAGTTTCCATTTTTCGTGAGCCAGCGACATCCAATAGACAATGCTGAGAGGCTCTGTAATAACACCAACGCAGAGATCAGTTGTGGTCAGACATCTGAACAAGAGTTTGGACGGCGGATGAAGGGAAGACACCTTGCGAAGGGCGACGAGGATTAGAATATTACCAAGAACTGCAGTGATGGACAGAAAGATGTTGAAGGCTGAAGAGTATATAAACTCTCCATGTATTCCACTTGTCCAGGCGGCCGAACATCTAAGATGTATAACTGCTTGAGTGTCCTTTATTCCACCTGTAGAATTCATTATTCTGCAATGCGTGGATCTGTAGTTTTAACGACAGATGTTTCATTAGAATCCAATTAGGATAAAGTAAGCTTCAGTTTCCTGCTGTACTGAGATGTAGAGAACTGCTTTATGATTCTAAAATATATTAATATCCGTAAGAAGTTGTTCTTACTCCTATACTATTCAGAGACAAGATCATCTATAAATTTAAGACAAAAGAAGAAACTTCAAACTATTTGTTTTAAGCCAACATACTTAAGGCAATTCTTCTGAAATAAAACTGACAATAGATTTCGTTCAAACTTTGCCCACTGAATATTTATCATATGAGAACTTCAATTTTGAAATAAAAAGGGGGGTGCCCATGCTCATTAAGGAGCACTGGGGCATTGAAAATGACCCATTTTGGCATTATTTAATGCTTATTACAAGAACGCATTCCCAGTAATAATTGTAAATTTTTGTGACCGAGACTCATGAGAACACGCATTAAACTGGAGTCAATACATTGTATCGGACACAAATAAACTTTTTAAATTTGATTTAGACAGAAAGGTGAATTCTTGATTAAAATTTCAACCAAATTTCTTGACATGGCTACCATAGGGCAAAATAGAAAAGACCACAGTTTACTCGCTATTTTCGTTATTTATTCAATTTTCAACAATAGGAATCAGATCAGTCTTTCCTCAAGCAAAGTTTATGATAATTTGATTACAAAGACTGAAAAAAAAAATTGGGGTGCCCCGTGCTCGTTGGTGAGCTATAGCTATTTTCCAACTGACAGCGCTCAATATCAAGGCAAATCCACCATGTTTTCAATATGCGCGTGCACGCGGGCGCGCTAAATGACGCCATAAATTATGCGCAGAAAGGATGCGCAATGCAGTTGTGAGGAATAACCTTAAATGGCTAAAATTGATTCTTAAATAAACCAGCATAGAAAAAGGCTTGAGTATTTTCAGATCACTAATCGAGAGTTTTCATATGTAATAAGATGTGGCGTCAGCCGTTTCACGGAAATGCACTCCTGCGCGATTGATATCCAGGTTATACATTAACTACAAATATATCATTAGCTCAACGAATTTTGAATTTGTTTGTAGATTGCTCCATTTTAGTACATGTATATTTCATCTGCAGTCGTCTTAGCGTGTTTGCTTCGAGGATGAAGTTTGTGATAACAGGCTTAAGAATCGGTATTAACTGCCCCGGAAGGGCTTCTTATCTGCATGGCAACAGATAAATACATTACAGAAATTAGCATAACCCACTTGACTGATTCTCAGATTAAGGCGCAATGTGATTGGCTACACAGGAGTGCTTTGAAAATAACATCAGCTGCTATTTCTCGTGAAAATTCTCGAATGGAAATTGTGTTGTTTGACAGATCGAGCAGTGGGTTTTCCTAAGAAAATTAGACAGCTCTTTCTTGGTTGCTTTCAGCCCATAGAACCAAACCTAGAGCTTGCCTTCTAATCTGAGAGCGCAGTAACAGACAAAATCCCAATTGTCCTTGCCAAAATCTCGTCTGTTGCACCCTCATTGACATGGTTAAAGTTGTCAAATTGTGTCAACACTGTCGTTGGATGGCAACTGGCGTGCTTGAAAAATTGTTTCATTCCCAAAGCGTCTCCCTGCAACATGTGGATATGTAGCCAAACTGGTCATCGTAAGGGGGACGTTCCAGCACCTTACGGTTGTTCACGTAAAGGATAGCTTTGCCGTTGGCGGGGTTTAAATTCCATGAAGAATTAGGATTCATTTTGTCCTCTGCGAAAATTGTAAAATCTAGTTTCGCAACACGAGAAACAACTGAGACGCTAAGTTTATACGGTTAAAAGGTTTTATGACATATCAATGACAAGATAAACAAAATTATTTTTCCACTTTTCATCACTTTTTTTCCTCTCTTGACAAATAATGTATTCAAACTCGGCTTTTTTAACGCCTTCAACTAGTAATTCGTGTTTGTGTGTCCTTAACAACCGCCTGCCTAGATTAGCTCGCTATTTGCAGGCGGTGTTCATTGTAACTAATTCTTTTGGAAGACTTAATAAACTTGAAACTTGAAACTTGAACTTGAATGTTAATTAAACGATTTTGTCTAGTTTTTACCCGGGACAAATTTTGTCGGCGATGCGTTTGAAGTTTTGTCCGCTTCGGACAAAATTTGTCAAGTCGCGGCAAACCATTCACACTTCTTAATACCTAGGTGCTGACAAATTTTGTCTAAATAAACAAATTTTCTGCTAGTGGGGATTGGCCCCTATTCCACATGATAAAGGAGGAAATATCCACTTACTTGTTTAATTAATACAGCAGGTGATAAATTGGCTTGAAGACTTACTGCTTTGTAAGAACTTAAAGATTTGAATTATTTATCTGTGCTACAGCAAACTACTCTCGAACCTCTAAGAAGAGAACTTGAAAATAAATCGGTTTCCAGCTTCAAAGTGAATTTCAGGAAGCACGATTTTTCAAGAGAGTAGAAAACGCGCTGAATTAAAAATTGGGAAAATTAAATCGCTCCTTGAGAGCTATCATGACTCATGATAGCTCTCAAGGAGCGATTTAATTTTCCCAATATTAAATTAAAAAAAAAAAATTAGTTTTCCCAATTGATAAGATATAGCGTCAGCTTTTCAAATGCACTACCGCAGTTAATGTCGGCGTGAACGTACCAGTATCAACTACAAGTATATCATTATTGGCTAAATTAATTGTGAATTGTTTTGTAGATTGTTCACCTTCAAAAGTTTGATCGCTTGTCTTCTTGTCGCGTTTGCTTCCAGGATGAGGTTCGCGGTCTTAACACGTTTTTATCGGGAGGAGCTTCTTCAATGCAAGCCAACAGTACAAGAACATTATAGCCGAGTTGGTTCCAGTAAATAATATTAGCATAACCCACTAGACCGACTTTCAGGAGTGTTTCGAAACTGGCATAAAAATCCCTTTTTCGTGAAATTTATGACAAGAAAATGGCTTGTCTTTTTTGTCAGATCGGTCAGTGGATTATCCTAAAACAGTCAGTATTGTCGTCTCCCTCTTGTATTAGTTGCTGTCAGCCGATAGAAGCCTCGAGCTTACCCCCTATTAGAAGACAGCTTCATGTGACATGATAAAAGAGGATGTATCCACAATGCGCTATTTTAAAAATATTCAACACGGAAAGCAAGTTCTGTCAGTAAGAGTGACGTCTTAGACTGACGTGTTAACCCACTGACTCCTGTGCCGGTCGTGACCGGCCGTGACGAGCGTCGCCGTTTCTTTCTCTTCTGACGTCATCATCTTTGACCAAAATTGGCATCATCTGTACTCAATTTCTGCAGGATGGAAAGCTCTATCCAATTATACCCAGATTAGAGTGATCGGCTCAGTAGAGCCTGAAATATGCACGAAAATGCTAAGAAATTTGACCGAAAAACTCCGTAAAATTGCTTGCGACTACACTTGGCTACGCCATGGTAAAATTTGCCCGTCTCAATGATGCTTTCTCAGAATTTTTTTAACTGGAAGCCCAGTAGAAGGTCAATCACTAAAGCAGAAAGACAAAAGGAGAAAAAGGAAAGGCGCAAAAAAAAAAAAAAAAAACCGTAAAGCCTAAAGACGTAGCTCTCGAAATTTTGATTTCTGTGCAAGCCTGAGCAAAAATGTCGTAAAACGTGGTACGTGGTAAACGTGGTACGTATCTCTAAAATGTCGACAAACTGCGTTGTCGGCGAAAAGTTCCAGGAGTCAATAGGCTAATCTTTTAAAGTGAAAAAATCCGCAATACAGTGTAAATAAAATATTTAACAAGGGAAAAAAGTTCTGTCTTTTAGAACTATTTCGTCAATCAGTATCAACACATGTCTGCGTAGAGCTGTTTTTTTTATTTCCCGAAATGTGTCAAGTTTTTCTTTCACAGACCGATCTATTTTTAATTAATCTGACTGAGGAGAAGGAAAAGTAACTCACTGCACGAGAATCAGTCACGTGGCATAGATGATCATGCATATGCAAGCTATACTCAGTTCCAGGACTAGTCAAACATTACTGGATATAACAAAGGAGTGGTGGTGGGGGGGGAGAGCGAAAACCTTCAACTTGTCCCGCAACATTGTTTCGTTCCAAGTTTTGGGTCGATGTTTTGCGTTCTTCACCTCGCGTGATCAAGTTGTGGCGCAAGAAAAATGTTTGCTGCAGGTTGCAGAAAGTTCAAGTGTTGCCAAAAGTAGAGCGCGGGTTTAGTTTGAGCGACAAATTTTCGCTTTGTTATTCGTTCTTTAATCAAACCCACAACTTGTCACGCAACAAATTTGCTGATGTTTCTTTGAACACAAAAACTTTGCTTTGAGCACAAATACTTTGACTTTATGCAGATCGCCGTGACGGTTCGTCACGAGCCGTCTCGGATCGTCGTAGTCCAGGCCAACTTGGCGACTCGTCTCGGATCGTCACGATCCGCCAACTTTTTCAGGGGTAGGTGTACACTACGTTAAGTTCACTTCCGCTATCCCTTTTCGCGACACAACTTCCGGTGTGACGGTCGAGACAGTTGGTAACGATTTGTGACGGGCCGTAACTACCCGTCAAACCATTACGATCCATCGCGAAGCGTCACTCCTTTTGCCGCCCGTTACGGATCGGGTGTATTAGACATGAGTGCCAATTCTACAGTAACAACTTACCTTCGAAGCGAGCGACCAACAGCGATGCCTGGTAGAACTGAAATGTACCGTGTTGTTTTGGTAGTTGTGATGGTGGTGAATGACACTGGCCGGTGGTGCTGGTGCTGGTTCGGGCCTCTCCGCCTTCTTCGGATCCTTGCCGAGGGACAGGCCCTTGCCTTACGGCCCAATCCTAGGCACTTAAAGCATCTAACTATGGGAGATAAGAGAACAAATATGTACTTTGTTAATCTTTTTTTTTTTATTTTGCCATACCTCAACTATAATGAAAACAACGAAAAATAGAAAGAATAGATCTAACAATGGCGAGGAGATCCAAAGGAAACTATGAAGCTTATATTTATTAGGTCTCCTCAGTTATTATTTTACAAGATGAAATGAAAAAAAAAGAAGATAAGAACATGACGACGGATACAATTACAATTTCAACGATTCGCATGTTACATAGAGAATAATAAACAGGGAGGAGCTTATGCAGAATTTCTACTCCATTGTTCAGATGTTAACAGTTACACAACGCTTTGGAGTGGTGTACCATGGAATATCTCACGAGTCACTTGTATTTTCTCGGCACACACACAAACCTTTAGGGAAGTGTGTAAACCAAGAAAATACAATTGACAAGTGGTATATTCTGTGACGTAACACGAGCAAGCGTGGCAAAAAAAATAATTGATACCAAGCCTTAGACTGAATTTGCTTGAACAGACTATAAAAAAAAATGAGGAGCGCGGGAAAAGGTTTGCACGCGAGAAAGTCACAAATGATCTTGGTTTAAATGACTTTTGACAGGTCAAAAATACTGATGGAAGAATGTTTACGGACCCCTGGGCTGTATGAATCTACACGTTACGCCGAAGTTCATGATCATAAACAGGACAGACCCCCAAAAAAAACTGACTTCCGAATGTGTTAAAGGAGACTTTGGCTCTCTCTTTTTCTAACTTCGAAAGATAAGACTGAACTTGATCTTTTGTATTTTTAATGAACTAAGACTGATGCTTCACTTAAGCTCAAAACAAAATAGCACACGCCTAAGTATTTTACGAGGTTTGACATAAACAAGAGAACTTGCGAGTTGCTGGTCAGTCTCAAAAGAAAAGAATTAAAATGAGATGTTCAAATAATAATTACCGTGCGTAGAGTATATATTTAGCAGAATCCTACATAGAGATCCATCTCATAAATCATTAGACTATTTCTTCCGTTCCATGCATGGTGAAGAGACCAAATTTTCTGTCTTCGCAACTATGCCGAGATAGACAGTCACGAACAGTTATCAACACTCACCTCTTCTCAAGCGTAGGCGGTTCCTTAAATCCTCTTCATCTTCCCGTATCCGTTCTCTCTCTGCATCGCGTTCTACGGAGAAAAAGGCCCGCTATCATTTAAGATGTTGGACAATCACAACAACTTTGCACTTTGAACATCATGAAAAATTTTGCAACTAGTATATCTTCAGTGTAATACCTCTATTAAGGCGGGGGTCCACCTGAAAGCCGTATTTTGGCTTGGTATTATGTTTTTAATGCAAATATGTCGCGTACGTTTCAAGCAATCAAGAATCGCTCCACTCATTACACATATCTATGTTTTGGGTTGCTTTGTAAATTTTTGGTGATTTTTAGGTATATTTGGAGATAAATAGTTTTTCTCAAAGGATTAGTAAAATTTATAGAAATAGGAAATTTTGAAGATTTGGTGTTGTTTTAATATTAGAGTTTGAAGTGAAAAATTGGTAGATGCACTCCAAACAGTTGCCCAACAACCTGGGGTGCCATTGTGCGGTCGGGCAACTGTCTGGTGGTGTTCCAAACCTTTTTTTCCCCTTTCAACCTCTCTTTAAACTTACCAAAATTTCACTTAAATTCATGTGAAGCCCCGCCTTAATTTGGAAAAGTTCCCGTCTACTTTCCCTCCTCCTGCCCTCCAGCTCTCTTCTTCGCGACAATCGCTCTCTCTCTCTTCTGCATCTGTAAAAGACCAAAGAACTGAACCCATGAGTTAAATAAGCAAATAATCATAAATCAAAAAGCATCGTGTTTTCTATACAGCAATTGTGATCCGTGCCAAAAAAGATGTAAACCGATTATAAAAAAGGGAATGGCAATTACCATCTTCGCTTCCACTTGATTCCCGTCTGCTTGACATGTCTCAGTTTTAATATGAAATCTAGAACAGTCAAGAGTAATGACAAGCATGCACGAGTTCGAAATAAAAACACTGTGTACGTCGGAATGTTCGCAACGCTTTTCCCTTTCTATAAATGTTTCAGGCGTGTCTTTGAACTGTGTTCTTGGTTAATAGGACTGAAGAATACCGGAGCGAACTCTATAACGGCGTTGTTATACTGAACTGTAAACAACAGAGAAAATAAACCACAGTTCTGGGGGGCCAGTATTTGTGCGCTTATTTCAAATCTACAGATTGTTATGCTTCTTAATTATTTAACTAAGCCCAGGGCAACAGTAATTTTGTCATTCAAAAATGCTATCTACGGCTCGTCTTTGCAGCGAAAAACGAAATCGTAAAACTTTAGACAAAATTCCTGCGAAGGCCATTTCTCCTTAATCAAGTTTTTGAAGCAATTTGTGATGAAAACTTACCGATTCCAACTGATGAGCAGACTCTTAAACGTTTACGAACGCACTCACAAGCACCAACAAAAAACGCAACTGTGGTGTCCGAGTTTTATTACACTACTGCATTATCCCCTGGGATTGCGTTGGCTTTTCTCTCTTTGTTCTCTCTCTCAATAGTAGCGCAAGGCGGTAGGCCCCAAGAGACCTGCATGTACCTGACAACAACTAAAATGTGCGATAGGTGGCCAAATTAAACCACATGCGCGTGGCTCATGCGCGTTTTTCCAACAATTTGAAACAAACTGAGCTGTGTGTCTTCAGTCAAATTCTGTATTATTTTATGGTTTCCATCTACATCTAAAAGTGTACGTCTACGATGCTAATTTTGAGATTACCAGACTTTGTTATGGAGGTTCGTTGGCTATGTATAGGATGGAAATGTGGCGGTCTATTTAGCCGAGTGTCACGACTTTCTCCCTCTCAAGCGTAGAACAAAAACACAGTTGTGGCCAAATGTTTTAACTGATTTTCACGGATGATGGATGGAACTTTGCATTGATGTGTAGAGGAGCCTGTGAGTACGGGCCACTTTTGCATTTTATTCCTCTAAACTTAGCTTAAATCGCATGTTGCGATAGGAGCTTGAACGAGAGAGACTTTGTGCCATCAAATTTATTACACTAATTAAAGCTTATGATTGCAATTATTTGTAGTCTTGAGACAAA
>JAHPZR010007824.1:10000-22500 GCA_019787425.1 Platygyra sinensis | reverse complement strand
CGTTGTTCAAGGCGGTAAACTTTCATTGATCAAACGATCGAAAACGCGCCAAAAAGAGTTCAACCGCACGCATGCGCAGACGTTTTTCAGCTCTGCCGCCATCTGGTTTTCCTGTAAATTTAAGCCTTCAAAGCTTGATTTTCCCCTTGATACCAGACTTGGTTAGTTTGTTATCTGATTCTTGAAGAAATCCATCTCTGAAACGATGTTTTGATAGGATATTTTAGCCCAAAATGTGACCATGGAGTCGAGCTTTGTTCGCTTCCAAGAAACTTGATGTAGCTGTGCTCAAGTTTCGAAGGCAAAACCTACCAATTTACAGGAACTGCAAGTGACTGATTCAGCAACGTGAAGGCTTGGAAAGTGACTGAAGTTGGAAATAAAACCAAGTTTCGAAGCAGGTAAGCTGTAGTTAGAATAAAATCTGCTCGGATAGGTCGATTTTGATATAGGCTTGAATGTCGTACATGTGCTCGTACATGTGCTGATACAAACGGCCGTAACTTTTGAAAGACTGAAATCGTACAGGGGTTTTTGCATATTTTTGCCGATAAAGGACTACACTTTGCAGCTGTGCAGACTAGAGGTTTCAGCTAGGTCCCAAATTTTAAAAATTAGCTTCTAAATGAAGGCCATTTTCAGCCATCGTTCGATGGCGAATAATAGTGTTCAGTAATATGCTTGATTTCGTCTTGCCACTTAAATTGAGACAAAATTGGTTAGTATCTCGGAAAACTAGAAAGGTTTATGAGCAAAATGATATAAGGCTCAATAGTAGATGTTGCGAATGAAACATTTTACGGCGTCACGAAAAATCCCAATTTTATGTTTTTGGAGACGTCGCGACGGGCCCTGACTAGGCAAAATATTAAATGGCTCCTGACGCGACTAGAAAATCATTTCGAATCAAAAGAAATCCTGTTTTATTCTAACCTTGGTTAAGTCTTTCAGTTGCCAGAGTTTCAGGCAAAATAATTTTTCAAGCGAAATTGAGTGGGTGGTTCTTAGAGGGACAGCCTCTTAACACCCTTGAACACTTGTCGAAAACATTTTGAAGTGATCTTGCTAATTTTCCTCTGGATAAGTGCGAAATTTAAGGAAAGTACACAGTGGTATATGTTTTTTACCGAGCAGCGGCCATAGCAACGGCTGTTTACCATAAAAACGTAGCCAAAACTATGGATTAGTTTTAACATATATAAACAAAACTTTGTAGAAAAGTTTTGAAAACATGCACAACTCGATTGGCATGATTAGTTGTTAAAGGTTTTGCCTCGAATCGCCATCAGAGGTTCATTTATTTCCCTTGTGAAAAGTAATATTTCCTAAAACTACGTAAAATTTTACAAAATAAAACAACCATTGCATCCCCTCCCCGAGATCCAATCTAACCCCCTCCCCGCCCGTTATTTGTGGCTTGTTAAATGCTTAATACTTCTTGTAAGAAACTTACACTGTATTTTTCTCAAATCTCTATTTTTGTATCGACCGACTTCACGCTAACATTTTTACTTTGCAAGATATCCAAGTACAATTCTTGAAACTTGGACTAATAAAACATCGATATATAATGTCGTAATGCAATAAAGCAACAGAATTGTAACATTTTAACTTTTGTCACGTGACTGGGGATGTGTGGTATAAAATGAGGTTATTCCAAAAGAAAGTCTGTAAGAAAGAAGATTTAACTGCCAAAAATTAGGTTCATTACACAGAACAAAACAAAAACTTACATGATATGCTTAACTGACAGTAAAATCTTGTTTTGTTTTTAAAGAGCAGGAAGTGTTGGCGCTAACCCTATAAAACCGAAACTCAAAAGGCTGTGGCTGGTTGCCATAGCAACCATTTTGCATTACCAGCTTTTTGTTAACGTTAAATTTGCATTTTCCTGCTCTGAATAAGTTCAGACACAATTTGTAAAAGACACTTGACACATTTGGGGAAATAAAGTACCGTTCTATGCAGACATGTTAATTTAGCCCTCAAAGCTAAAGCTTTTGCAATTTGATCCCGGGTTTACTGTTGGAGGAAAGCAATCTCAACTTAGAAAGTCCCTCAAGCCAATTTATCACCTGCTGTTTTAAACAATACGTCAGTCTAATTGAAAGAACGTTCTTTCCTTGTTGACCACGTCAGTC
This sequence comes from Platygyra sinensis, assembly GCA_019787425.1. NCBI lineage: Eukaryota > Metazoa > Cnidaria > Anthozoa > Scleractinia > Merulinidae > Platygyra > Platygyra sinensis. Next base: position 20,359 of record JAHPZR010007824.1, on the reverse strand, counting down.
TAACATTTCATTCTAATTGACAGAACTTTCTTCTGCGTTAATTACGGTTGTAGATGTTTCCTCTTTGTTTTCATGTCGGATAAAGCTGTCCTCTATAAGTGGGAAAGCTCTGGGGTTTGCATCGGCTGACAGCAACAAAGAGAGAGCCGTCTAATTGCTTTAGGATAACACACCTACCGATCTGACAATAAAGACAAACATTTTCATATCATAATTTTACTAAGAAAGGTTATTGATGCCACTTTTTTTAATGCATTCCTGTGTAGCCAATCAGCTCGTGCTTTAACCTGAGAGACGGCCCTCTGGTTAGAGATAATATCTTTATTGGAACTCAGACTGCTTCTTATATTAATGCCTTGCAGTAAAGAAGCTCCACTCAGTAAATAGCGATTCTGGTGCGCGTTATGACGAACTTCATCCTGGAAGCAAACACGCCAAGAAGAGAGGAAATCAAACCTTTGGAAGAGGAACATTCTACAAAACTAATTCAAAATTACTGATTTAACAAATACTGATATACTTATAGCTGATATTGGTAAGTTCGCCTAGAAATTAACTACGGTAGTGCATTTAAAAAACGGACGCCACATCTTATCATGGCAACTCTCAACCATGTAGTGATTCAAATTTCCTAAACTTTATTGCGGTACACCTGTCGGCTTAAAAAGTTTGCTCTCTTGAAAAATCGTCCTTCTTGTAATTCAGTTTAGAAAATGGAAACCGATTGAAATATTTTCCAGTTTTTCTGCTTTGACAGTCGTAACTAGTTTGCTGTAGCACGGATAAATAATTCAAACCTTGAAATTCTGAGTAAACAGGAACTCTTCAAGTCAGTTTGTCACCTGCTGTATCATAAACAACATGTCAGCATATTGTGCATATTGATGTGGGATAAAGCTTTCTTCTATTATAGGGAAAGCTCTAGAGCTTTCTATCGGCTGATATCACTGACCAAGAAAGAGCCGCCTAATTGTGTTAGAAAAACCCACTCAAGATTTGTCAAACAGCACTGAAACCAGAATTTCCATCTCAGAAGTTTCACAAGAAATCGCAGCTTGTGTCATTTTTAAAGCCAGTCAGATTGCGAGTAAGCCTGAGAGTCAGTCGAGTGGGTTATGCTAATATCATAATTTTATATGCTGCCATACAGTTAAGAAGCTCCTCTCAGTAAATAAGCGATTTTAAGAGCCAATTTCTCTAAGAAGCGAGAATGAGAGGACAGTCGTGAAATTTTGGATTTTTTCATATTTTGCTCAAATAACCTCTATAGTGAGTTGTTTTCGAAAATACCATTCAAAGGTTCTGAAGCGCTTTAGTTTTTTCGAAATCGAGGAAAGTTCGAAAATCGCCATTTTAGCCTCCAGCCGCTACCGAAAATGGCGGAAAATTGTGCATTTTCTTTTCGCTCGTAAAGATCAACGCGATAACATCTATCAATGTACTTTGGATATATGATAGTGCATGTCTTGGTGTTTCCAAAGCATTAATTTGATTTGGAAAAGCTTCTTTGTTTATAATATTTTAGGCCGATCCAAATACCTTTATCGAAGCTCTTGAGCGGAAAGGCTAATTTTAGCTAATTTCAAGACCATCAAAAGCCCACTGGTACATTGAAATCGAAGTCGAAACTACAATTTTCTGAAAGCCCATATTCTATAGTATTTTGTGTAAAAGTCTCTTCCGCGGCCCGGAAAAAGTATCCCGTCGAGAGACAGCAACGTGAAGTACATTTTGGAGCATTCGTCGTGAGTGAAACGAACATGGAACCTACGCAGTGACTTTCATCAAGAACGAAAACAGGCGAATGGAAACATTTTTCGTCATTTCGGATGCTTTAACCTTGTTTTCACATAAGGTTATATTCCCTGTAGATAACAACATTAAAAAGTTTGGGCACATTCGGAGTAAAATGAAGATATGGGCTGCGATTGGGTACATGTTATGTTATGGAAATTTTTCGAGTGAAACGAACATGGACCGTGAACCGTGAGTTTCATCAAGATTGAGAGTATCTGATGTTTGTTCTGAAATGCCAAGCGATTGGAAAAACTCTTTTGGATTCTTAGCAGAGGAATTCTCGAGATTGATCCGAGCTTTTTGACCGCCGGGCATTCATTTTTGTGTACTGGAGGCAGTGACCGGCAGTGTGATCACGCAAAAATCGACAACGTCAATTTTGGTATGTACAAGCTTGGAGAACTTGTCCTCTACAAATCCAAAATAACGTTTAGAAGCACTTTTTATTTCCGAACAAACATCAAATACTCTCAAAACGTTTGAACGAGACTTTCTGTGGGAATTTGGTGAACAATTTTGACTCAGTGCCGGGCACTCAGTCTATTTGAGACTGTGACTAGCAATCGGATAAGGAACCTTGCAAATTTATGGTATGCACAAGCTTAAAGAATTCGTCCAGCACAAATCCACAATAATTTTTATAATTCACTTGGCTATTTCAACGAAACATCGCATCTTCTCATTAGGTTTAGAAGACACTTTTTGTCGCAGTTCGATAATTTTCTCTATCCGCTGATGTAAAGTATCAAGCACATACCGATTTTATAGTATGCTCGAACTCGGACTCGGGCCTTTCGTCATCTTGCAAACGCACACAATTTTTGGAATCGCTCTACATTTCTAAAGAAACATCAAATACTATCTAGAAGTTTAAAGAATCTTTCAGTGGAAATTCTGTGAAACTTTCTGACTTCCGGGTATCTCGTTTATTTGAAACCTTGCCCGCCGGGCTGCCAGGCGTATAGCCACAGCGAAATTCAAAACACGAAGCTTGAGCAAACAACAGCTCACAGTTGCATCGATCATGTTTGGAGTAAATATTCGATCACGACCATTTTAAGTAAACTTAAACTCTACTTTTAAAATAAAAGTATCATCGGATCAATTCTTGAAATCTGTGTCTGTGACCAGGTACTACCAGGTAATAGTAACACAGCGCGAGCAGTTGCAGAGCAGTTGGCACAAACAAAACAAAACGATAACAACATATACATTTCTCACCCGTGACCATTCTTGTGCCGGACACAGTTGTCTCTGTTCGGTCATCTTTCGTAAGCAAGTGAGTAGTTTACTTCCTATTCCCTAATATGGCACATAGATTTGAATAAAACGATTAAGAGGCCATAATAATCCTTGGAGTACATGCTCCAGTGTATTACGTCATTTGCTAGTCGAACATAGTTACACATGAGGGGACAATCCCCGGCAACCAATCCCCTCATGTTAACTCTGAAAGGGACTTTTTCCAGGGAAAAGTCCTGGGGACTTGTCCCTAGCGGCAAATTCTGTGAGAATTTTACCAACAAAGGCTGTCCGGTCAATCGCACTACGAGATACTACACCGTACAAATTCGAATAACTGCTTGTTTCTTGAGAAGCACGCTTACGCGCACTACCAGGTAATTGCGGCCCCAGTTCAGAAAATCCCGCAAACGTGAAGTGCGTAACTATCGGCCAGTGTACAAAAGAAGTCAATGGTCATCTGACGTTTTGTAAAATAAGTGACGATATTGGCGTGGACAGTGAATCCAAACTGTTGCTTGCTCGTGTAGGTAGGGTGTCTGAATTGTAGTGCTAACCGCTGAGCATGATCACCATATACACCGTAAATGCACCGAAATTTAGATACGTGGGTTGCGCTTACATACTTAGTTACTTCCTGTTAAACTAAATAGGTTATGCCTGCACAACGGTTTTTGCCAGGACGAGAATTTATTTGTAATTAAAACTTTGCTGAAAATTCAGTTTTACCTTCAAAAGTCTCGGCTATTGTCACGGCGAACTACATAAGGCATTAAGATATTGTTATTATTTATCTGCACGAAGTATGAAGTTTCGACACTCCTACCTAAATGAAATCTATGTGAATACCCCTTTAAGACTTCTTAGTTATCCTGCCAGGCTTGACTGTACTCGCAAGCCGACTTTTATGGAGCGCGCGAGGATGAACACGAGGGTAAATCTCTTTTTCCATGGTTTTTGAGCCAATTTTTCCCTCCACCCTACTTTAAATATTCCATAGGACTGTTTCCCAATCCAGGCCTATCTAGTTCTTCTAATTCCCAGGATTTCCCTTTCTCCCTCCTCCCTTCTTTATTCCCTTATTCCTCCCTCGCCCCAACGTTTTTTGCATTTACAAGAGATCACGATCTCTCTCTCTCTCTCTTTTTTTACCATTTTAAACATTTTTGAAGTTGAAGAGTTTCATTTAACAATTGCGGTGTGTCCCCGTCATCGCAACTTGTTTGGAATTCGTTGGCGGTGCAACAGAACACAGTGCACTGTTCCTTCTTCGATAGCAGTCCATGGACCCACAGGATCCACTGGCCAGTGTGGGCTTAAGAGTGTACAGTCCGCTTACATCTTTCGTTCAGCAAAGATTCTTGTTCCAGTTGGGTCGCGTATGTATATATATTTTTTCTTGTTAGGTAGCGAGCTCCTTACAAGCGTTCGATAAGTTCTGCTTGCGCTGTTCTCCAACTAACCGAACACCTAGTAAACTCTGATCACGTGATCGGCTGTCTAGACCTCCTCACGATTTCTTAGGAGAGATCGTAAAGATCATGAGGGGGATCTGTGAAAAAAAGGAAATAGTGCTTCAATTCGTCTTCCACGCTATTGTAAAAAATGTGTTACCATTATTGCGAGCTGTCACCAGAGAGATGCTCCATGCTGGATTTAGCCAAACAGCACTATATGCAACCCGCCTTCAGGAGGGTGCGTGCCCTCTTCTCTCTTTCAAAGTACAAGGCTCAGCTGTTTCGTCAGGCTGCAAGCAGAAAGCCAGTGAGGGCTGAACTTTAAAAGAAGCGAAAAGAGTTGAAAAGTTTAATGAAAATCGGAAGTCTTACCTTCAGGCCAAGTTCAACATCGGCCAGGCCTCCGGAAGGAAGCTGGATCCAGAAGTTGTCGCAAAAGAAATTCGACGTGCTCGTGCCATAGATGGGAAAGAGGTCATTTCTTGTAGAGGAATTCCTGTCCCCCCAACGGATATCTTCTTTTTTTTCCCGCATGGCAGCTAAGGTACGTCAGCAGCCAGTTACGGATCAGGATGTGCTTGCGGTAGAAGAACAAGTAAACTTCTGTTTAGCGAGAGACTCAGTACTATCGTCCTTGCAAATCTGCCATTCTATCGTCGTTGACCAATACGACATATGTGCTTTGGTTAAGAGCCTGGAGTTGTAAGTACTATGCCCGCAAGCTAGACGAAGAGCACCTTACGTGGCTCCATAGGCGTACGAGCCGGGGGGGCGGGGGGGGCTGCAGCCCCCCCAGTCGCAGAAAATTTTGAGATTTTTCGGGCAAAACGCCGATGATTCGGGCAAAAGTACTCGGGAGAAAGCATTCTAAAAGGTAGTCAAGGCCTGGCTTGTAGGTTACTTTCACTGGCGTTTGTCTTGTCAAATCGGACTTAAGGTCAAATGATCTAAGGATCCACAATTGCAGGTATTCTGTTTTGGAAAAGCCATATGCCAATTAAATGTGTACCGTGGGAATCCATGATGTTATTTCCATTAGTGACAAAAGGATGAAAGCAAAGGACGACCAACATGGGCTCCTGCCAAGACTTATGTTTTTGTGGTGGCTCTGAAAAGAGCCCTTTTGAATGGCTCTGCAAAGTGCCGGTTTAAAATTTTCCTGAACTTCTCGCAAGAGGAACAATTAACTGTTTCTTTTATAAGTTTCTGATTTTACCAGGCCGTCGAATGAAGTCATAGGCTAGGAGTATGCAATGTTTCAAAATAACTACAGTGGAATCCTGATTTCTCAAACCCTCATTTTTTCGATCCTTCCGATAACTCAAACCAAAAGTCGTTTCCCTCTCCTCAGTCAAACGCCGTAATTTCACGAACTGTTCGGCCGATTTTTAAAAGCAATTTTCATCTGTTCCCTTGGAGGTTCCAAAAAATCGGAATTCGGCTGTGTTTCCGGAATGATAACAGTTTCATTAGACGTGAAAATTGGGAACGTTTTTGTTTTTACTGCGATTTGAGTACGTATATACAACTGACGCTTTCGGGCATTTTGTAATTTTTTTCGGGCAATAAGGTCACCGCCCCCCCAAGTCCGAGGGTGCCCGTACGCCTATGCGTGGCTCTCCTTCAAAACCTTGTTAACAGTTGCTCCTGTTCTGCGATGATAGTTTGCACTACTCCAAAAATTTTACCTCTAGTCTCTAGTCCCTACTGTAAGTTGGTCATGTCACGGCTGTTACAGGCTTGGAATCTTTATTGAAACGTTTGCTCACTAGTTTACTTCTGTGCTCGTCCAGTTTATTCACTGGAGCTTTATTACTGTGAAATCGTTGCAGCAAGTTGTTAGATTTTGTTCGCCAGACGAAGTTATTGTAACCACGGCAAGGAGAGTCGGAGAGATTTTTTTATAAGATAGACGATTTTTTTCCCTCGCCGCTGCACTGAATTGCTTTCAGTTGCCGTTTGGACCTAAATATTGGACTGTTTGGCAGCTTGAACATTGAACTCAAGATACCAAAATTGCAATCTGTGTTCTTCACATAGAGCAGCTTTATTCTACGTTGTTTTAAAATGCCAGAATATTTTTTGGCATCGACAAATTACCGTATTGTTTGGCCATTTGGTCACGCAATGTTTTTCCAGCGCGTTTTCAGCAGATTAGTTCTTACGCAAATATATATATAGTGTTGAACTTTAATAGTAGGTAAAAACACTGGTATTGTCGCATGAGCAGTTGTTAAATTTATTGTCGTTCAGTAACTTTAATTTTTGACCTTGTCAATGACCTTTGCACGAAATGTTGACCTGCATTAATGATATTTAATCTGTCGCAAAACTGATGGATACTCACTATGGTGTGTTCTGCAAGAAAGACCAGCAGTAACTCATGAAAATAAAGTTAAGATTCACCAACTGCCTTCAACTACCTTCAAGATGTGTAATGATGCTGTTAATGTAAAGGGCATACAACCTTATGTTAAAACAAACATCCTAAATTGCGAAAAAGAATTCCATTCGCCTATTTTCGTTACTGATAAAAGTCACTGTCCAAGTTCCATGTTGGTTTCACTCGAAGAATTTGCATAACATAAATTACATCATTGTACTCAAACGCGGCCCACATCTTCATTTTTCTCTGAATGTGCCCAAACTTTTTAATGTTGTTATCTACAGGGAATATAACCTCATTTGAAAACAAGGTTAAAGCATCCGAAATGACGAAAAATGTTTCCATTCGCCTGTTTTCGTTCTTAATGAAAGTCACTGCGTAGGTTCCATGTTCGTTTCACTCACGACGAATGCTCCAAAATGTACTTCACGTTGCTGTCTCTCGACGGGGTACTTTTTCCGGGCCGCGGAAGAGACTTTTACACAAAATACTATAGAATATGGGCTTTCAGAAAATTGTAGTTTCGACTTCGATTTCAATGTACCAGTGGGCTTTTGATGGTCTTGAAATTAGCTAAAATTAGCCTTTCCGCTCAAGAGCTTCGATAAAGGTATTTGGATCGGCCTAAAATATTATAAACAAAGAAGCTTTTCCAAATCAAATTAATGCTTTGGAAACACCAAGACATGCACTATCATATATCCAAAGTACATTGATAGATGTTATCGCGTTGATCTTTACGAGCGAAAAGAAAATGCACAATTTTCCGCCATTTTCGGTGAGCGGCTGGAGGCTAAAATGGCGATTTTCGAACTTTCCTCGATTTCGAAAAAACTAAAGCGCTTCAGAACCTTTGAATGGTATTTTCGAAAACAACTCACTATAGAGGTTATTTGAGCAAAATATGAAAAAATCCAAAATTTCACGACTGTCCTCTCATTCTGGATTCTTAGAGAAATTGGCTCTTAAATCCCTTTATGACAAACTTCATCCTCGAAGTAAATACGCCAAGGAGCCTGCAGATCAAGTTTACTGCCGGAAAGAGAACAATCTAAGAAACAAATTCAAAATTAATTGAGCTAGTAGTGATATAATTATAGTTGATATAGGAAAGTTAACTTGAGTTCTCATGAAACATCTGTTATTAAAACTACAGATCGTTGCATTACAGAATAATGAATTCTACAAGTGGAATAAAGGACACTCAAGCAGTTATACATCTTAGATGTTCGGCCGCCTGGACGAGTGGAATACATGGAGAGTTTATATATTCTTCAGCCTTCAACATTTTTCTGTCCATCACTGCAGTTCTTGGTAATATTCTAATCCTCGTCGCCCTTCGCAAGGTGTCTTCCCTTCATCCGCCGTCCAAACTCTTGTTCAGATGTCTGAGCACAACTGATCTCTGCGTTGGTCTTATTACAGAGCCTCTCAGTATTGCCTATTGGATGTCTTTGACTTACGAAAAATGGAAACTTTGTCGCTACGCTTATGCATCTTATTTCATTGTAAGCTATACTTTGTCTTCAGTATCCCTGCTTACAATGAGTGCAATAAGCGTGGACAGACTCCTCGCCCTGCTGCTACGGTTGAGATACCGACAAGTTGTCACTTTATGGCGAACATATGTGATGGTAGTAATCTTTTGGGTTATGTCAGCTATTGTTTCGTTACTTTTCCTTTTAAATCCCGTTATACCCACTTGGTACGGCTATATAATTATTCCTTTATGTCTAATAGCCTCGATCACCTCCTACACAAAGATTTTCTCAAAACTCCGTCAAGTACAGCGCCATGTCCAACAAGAACAACCAAGCCAACCTGCTCCACTGAACATAGAACGATACAGAAAGGTAGTGTCCAGTGCACTGTGGGTGCAGTGTGCATTAGTTGTGTGTTATTTACCATTTAGTATCGTACGAGCTTTTTTAAGAAACAGCAAAACATATCCATTCATGATTGGAGTTGCAGCAACTTTAATTTTCTTTAACTCAACGTTAAACCCATTTCTTTACTGTTGGAAGATCAGCGAAGTAAAGCGAGCAGTAAAGGAGACAATCAGAGAAGCACTTTGCTGTTTATCGAGTTAGCTCAGTCATTTGTTAGTCGCACATCTACTTTTCCTTAGAGTGGTTAAGCTTGAAATATTCCTGTAGTGTTAATACTTGTTTCTGGATACTGGTCGACAAAAATATGAGTTTATCTTGTACCAGAGATGTTAATCATATTTTAAGTTTAGAAATTTAAAATACACTAATTAAGTGTAGCTATGTTTTTTCATCGTAACCTGAAGTTAGACTCGTGTACAGAAAAAATGAAAAAATCTGAAGCTAAAATAATGAGAAAGTGTTTCATTAGTACGTTAATCGTTTCTCAATTTCTCTCGCATACGTTAGGGCCTGTTCAAATGAGCCGGGTCATCTGGCTGGCTCAGTTACCAGGACGAATCTTGTGATCTATTTATACGGGAAATTTCAGCCCAGTCGACAACGATGAAATTTAAGAAACACAACTGACCAAAATGGTGGAATCAAACTTGTAAAGCTCTTAACTGTCGTTGCTTTACGGACTTAAGTGACTTACCTAATAAAGCTCATTCCCATACTACTAAAGTGAAAATACATACAATACAGATATTATGACATTTTGGCCGCTATGTTACGGACGCGAAGCTATTTCGTCTAAAAAGCTTCGTGCACATAACCCAGGCTTGAGTGTTCATATGGACCAAGATCTCGGTTGCGAAAAGATGAATTAGAAAAATAAAATTGTTTATTTAAAACCCGTCATTTATAACTGACCTCGATGGGAAGTAATTTCTTAGGATGATGCAATACAACACTTTGCAGAAACTTAGATTAGGGCAAATTAAGGTGGCTCAAAACAGTTTCCAGCACTTTCCAAGCCGTAGATTTTGATGGGTCATTATTATCACTCTTTATCAGTTGATGCTACAATAATGGTATCAAAAAACTGCCCAATCATTGGCGAACACGTTGGTATTATTTTCGTGACACAATAGGTTACCATAGCAACACCATGGCCTGTTAAAAACACCCTTAATTTAGCTTTAAGCTCTTATATTTCAAAAACGCCACGGTAAAATTTTTTCTTATTATAGAATTTTGATAAGCAGGATGAGATGCAACTTTTGGCAAAGTTTGAAAAATTCTGTACATGGGGTTCAGAGCCACCTTAACTTTTCGAAAATTTAAGGTGGCTCTGAACCCCATGTGCAGAATTTTCTTAAAATTTGCCAAAAGTTGCATCTCATCCTGCTTATCAAAATTCTACGATAAGAAAAAATTTAACCGTGCCGTTTTTGAAATATAAGCGCTTAATGCTAAAATTAAGGGTGTTTTTAGCAGGCCATAGTGTTGCTATAGTAACCTATTGTGTCACAGATATAATAGCAGCGTGTTCACCAGTGATTGGGCAGTGTTTTGATACCATGGTTGTAGCATCAATTGATAAAGA
>JAHPZR010007824.1:2500-5000 GCA_019787425.1 Platygyra sinensis | reverse complement strand
CTTTAACTTCTAGTGCGCTTTTCACATTAATAACGGTGCTTTACAACTGAAATACTACAAAAGGAAAACTATAAATCCAAACCTAAACATGATGTCGAGTCACAGAATGTTCAGTTAACGTCATCAGTTATTTAACAAGACTTGTGTTTAAGTCTCTCATCAACTGGGCAGCCTAAAACCAGTAATTTCAGATATTGTTTGGTTCAGCTGAGATTATTGATCATTTTTGCAAGAAAAACTTTCAGATATTCTTGGTTACCGTAGTTATGAAGGCGCATAACAGTGAGTAAAGCCTTCACGATTCATTTTTTGTTCATAAGTGTAATAGCATACAATTGATCTTTTCTCACCAACTTTAAACATACGCGGTTTTGGTCCATATATAGGGTACCATTCCACCTTAATACAGCAGGTGATAAATTGACTTCAAGACTTCATGTTTACTCAGCATTTTAAGGTTTGAATTTTTCAGTTGGGCTAGAGCCAACTAGTCACGAAACTCTAAAAAGAGGACAAGAAAATTGTTCAATCATTTTCCAATTTGCAAACTGAATAACAAGGAGAACAAATTGTAAACAGAGTAAAATCTAATGTAGTTTATTGTCAATTTCATTAGGAAACATAAACAAAACTTCTTGTTTACATACCATATATTGATGGCAATAAAACTGTTTATTAAGCAGAATGCTATTTTATTTGGGATAAATGAAAACCTATGAGACCAAAGCTATATTGCATGCGTAATTAAAGTGCCAGTTCGACGAAAATTGACATCAATTTTTTCCGCATTTTTTCGCACAGAATAGCCAATTAAATCGCAAAACATTCTTCGATGCAAATAAAATTGAATATAATCACAGTTTAGGTAGAAAAAAGCTGCTATAAACTTACGAATTTTTCGTCCGCCATTAACCGAAACCGGTTCCAGTTGAGCCCGCAATTTAACAGCAGTGGATCACCTTATGACGTCATACTCGTAACGTTTCACAACGTTTCGCAAAGTAAACACCCAAAAGCGATGGATTTTGGTCTTCTACAAGTACGCTGAGAGTCCATATCAAGAATATTTTTTCGTGTTAATGCCCAAACGGAAACTCTCGATGCCTTTGAATACTACAAGACGATTTCTGGTTCCGATGCGTCGCGACTACATAATAACAGCCACGAGCTGGGTTGCCGAATCGATCACTTCAATTCAGCGAGTGTATGAAGAAGAGGAGCTGGAATGTTTTCAAATAAAGTTGATTCGATGGAAACTTTGATATCTTGGGTGGTATGTAGAACCTTGATTTTGCTTCTTCGGTATTCAATCGTTGGTACAAAATTGTGAAATTGTGTTGGATCAGGATATCATGTCCGCGAGACCAGATACATGTATGATATCCGTGTGTGTACAGTAGAGTACAGTGTTTTGATATATTACTCTGTAAATCTGCGATCACACGTTTATTTTTTCCGTCATGTCGCATAGCTGTTTTCTGCCTTCTCAGCCGTCTGTTTGTTTGGTTTGGGTTGGATTCGGGTTTTCGTTTCCTTTGCGTTCGTTTGGCGGTTCATGTTCATTCGCATTTGACGCATTTGTTGTTTGGGCGGGGAGCGCCTGACTGTTGTCGGCAACCCTAAAATTCGGAATCCGGAAACGGAAAGAAACCGAAAACCTGAATCCGGAATCCATTAATCAAACAAAGCAAGTTCTTCAAATAAGTGAAAAATTACTGTGTGAACTTTTGCCTCTAAAAATAAGAGAACAAGTAAAAAGTCCTCAAACAAAAATTCCCTGTCTGTTCAAATTTGTGCAACCGTTATTTCTAGTGAGGGCTATGATTATGAGAATCTAAGGGCCTGTTAACATGGAGGAAGGGTGCCCTGGCTAACTGGGCTACCCGGCTAGAAAGGTTGACACACAGCCAGCCTTTACATGCAACTCACCTAACTGGGACAGTGAGTGGGTTGCTTGAGTTCTCTTTTAAGCACCTGCTAAGCACAACAAACAAAAATGGCCAACCAAAAAAACTCTTTTTCATCTTATTTCAGCTTCCTGCACAGGTATGGGCCTGTTCTCTGCCTTAAACTCATCTATTACATTGATTTCTCCAGATTGACTGTCAGTCTGTTCAGCAGATAACACTGGTTAATGGTAACTACGAAAGTATTCACCTTGCATTGCCATGTTTTCGCAGCTTATCTCACCTCAGTTAGCTGGGATAGCCCTGCACCAACCATTTACACGGTAAAAAGCTGTCCTGCCTAAGGTAGGCGGGCTACCCTGTCTAGCATTTAAATGCTTCAATGCGGTTTCTAGCCCTCCCAAGGTAGCTTGGTTAGCCAGCTAGGGCACCCTCCCCCCATGTATACAGGCCCTAAATAAAGTGCGACATAATATGATTCCAAGCACCCTGAGAGTGTCCAAAAGCAGCTTGCTGGCTATTACCATTTTGTTTATAAGTAAGTGACCTGCAGTTTACAGGATGTATAAATATGGCCTTTTTGCCTAGTAGAT
>JAHPZR010007822.1:37500-40376 GCA_019787425.1 Platygyra sinensis | reverse complement strand
GTCGCGTTTAGTGCAAGTTCCTTTGTTTAATTAAGTTTCGGCAATGTGAAGATTATTCTGAACAATCCTAACCCTACTTCGAGCCTTTGACTTTTGCCCGGCAAAGATGTTTACTTCGACGTGAGTATTTTGACTTTGCTTGTCTACATTTTCATGGAGTATCTGTACTTTGTTTGGCTACGTTTTCATTATAATCTTAATTCGAAGAAGCGAATTTTCCATTGACAGTTTTAGAGACCAAGTTAAGCGTTTTCGTTCAGCTGTTGCTTAACTGATTGTGGCGTGTTAGTATATGTAATCGCATGGGGCCGAGGGCAATTAAGGATTAATTTCACGAGTATTTTCAAAGTTTTCACAAAATTGCCCGAGTCGCGAAGCGACGAGGGCAATTTGGAAAACTTTGAAAATACAAGTGAAATTAATCCTTAATTGCCCGAGAGCACTTGCGATTACTTGTTTATCACATAAAGGGCAAAATTTTGTACAAAGGACAACTTTCAAGGTCCTGCCGTCGCGTAAACAGGTTTGCCGGTTGTCATTATTTAACAGGCTAGCAGTAGCATGGGGAAAGCCTACTATAATTGTAAGAAAAACACAGCAAGTTCAATTCACTCAAAGCAATTTCTTTACAAACAAAACTTTAAGCAATCTAACTTCTATTCACCTGTTTTGCGAAGCTTGCAACGGCGGGAAACTACTTGATCGATCGATGAATGAAGTAAACAAGTGTCCAAACAAGCTCTAATAACTTCTTGAATCCAAAACTGTCCTTTCCACTGTGAAAACTTTACGTGCCAACACAATTTACGCTGTTTTTACGCCGATAAGGTGAGCTGTAATACTAATAAGGCGACCCGAAGTAAAACGAAGAAATTAACTTTCAGTTTGGCGGCCATGAAGTTCTGCAATTCTATGCTTCGTGCAACACCAGCCGTCCCCACTCAAACTTTTTTCAGGCTGCGAATCAATGGATTTTTAGTCGGAAAAATCCTTTTGCTTTTCCACCAAAAGACTGCGCTTTGTTGCATGTTGATTCTCTTTCACGTTGAGATGAAATAACCGTGTTTAGATCAAACTCAGAAGCGATGCGTTTCTGAAATTCCTTTTCAAAATCCGTTTGGAGCGGGAAACCAACTTAATGCAGGGGTGCTCAGCCAATCAGCATCAAGTAATCATGCCCTCTTGATTACCAAAAGTGCCCTCGTGATTAAGAAAAAATGCCCTCTGTCTCAGCCAATCAGCATTCAGTAATTTTGCCCCGTATGTGATAAGGATGATAAAGACCTTTGTTTTCCTCCCCCGTGCATCGTGAGAACTAGTTGTAGTCAATCAGAAACAAAACATGTCAGTTTAGCGCTCAAGTTGTTGTCGCCATGTTATAAAAGAATTGGTTCATGCTTTTAGTTGTGCGTATATCGAGTTTTGGATGCACTTGGGAAGTTTGGAGAGCACTCAAGAAGCTAGAGTTGCTCTCGGCTGCGCCTCGAGCAACTCTTACACTTCTTTCGTGCTCTCCAAACTTCCCGCGTTCATCCATAACTTGATATACGCACGCTAAGCATGAACCAATTCTTAAGTGTAACTGATGACATCATGCGAAATTAATATTTATAGAAGACTATAAGTTACCTATCGCGAAACAAAATGACTTCTTGGTCACGTAAAGCGTATTGATGAACAGCTACCGAGTGAAATCATCAGTTCAGTGTTTTAATGAGACGGCCATTGGATCAGCATTTTTTGCAAGGTCAGGAAATGTATGTTTAAATCTCTAAGGGAAATTCAAAGTCACTGCTTTCGGAGTCGGGGAAGTTGAACACCGTTCTTTTTGACATGATAGTGATTTTCAGTTTAATATGAAGTGCACGTTTTTCACGGCGTAATGTGAAATTATTCTCGTAGAAAAATATTTTTTACAATTATTCCTAACTACACGGTAACCGGTCGTTTCGCCAACTGAACGTATCAGTTCGCCAACATAATATATAGATTTAGGCCAGCCTAAAAGCGGAGCTCCTTGGCCGGGTTGTTCAGTGCCCGATTGAGCTAACCCAAGAAAAGGTAAAATGTTGATCTGAGTTTTGTAACTTTGCGGTGAGGTTTTCTATTTACTGTTTGAGTTTCTGTTTTGAGTTTTATAATCACCATATACTCAAAACAAAGAAGCAAAAAAAACATTTGTACATAAGAAAAAGTTACAATTCGAATACATTTTAATCCTGGGCTAGTGTTAACCGGCTTACGAACAATCCTGCCCTGTTTTCAACAAGTTAACCTGACATGAGCCCGCGATCCATTAAAAAACCAGCACTTGGTCAGCGGTCAACTTCAAAAAAACATGTGACTTCGATGAGCTGTTCACTTGAGCCCGCGATATGGTCACGTGATACTGGTCAGCAGAGACCTTGTTTTGACAGCTGTCAATTGATCATAACATGGATGCCCAATATCAAAGAAGTACACGGTAAACCAAGGCTGCATGTCTCTGAGCCTTACCACGAGACGCCCCTCCTCCACCCCCAGAGTCTGTACGGACGGCGTTAGATCGCTCGTACGCTGACGTCATAACCAAATTTTCTCGGCTTGATGAGTTACCAATTTTTCTTAAGTATGGGGCTTCGCTGCGCGCTTCGCGCGCTAAAGCTCCGCTATGAAGTCGTTTCGCCAACGTCTAATGTCTGTTCGCCAACGCTTATCAGTTCGCCAACGTCCAAAAAACTTTTTGAAATAGATAATGTGACCTTTGTCTAGTACTCATTATAATTTAAGAAACTCAGACTTCATAATACCAAGATTCAGAACAGTTGCATACGGTAAACACAGCCTGTCGTACCCAGGCCATGTCCTATGGTCAAAACTCGAAAAATCTATTCGGC
>JAHPZR010007822.1:0-27500 GCA_019787425.1 Platygyra sinensis | reverse complement strand
CTCACCGCAAAGTTGCAAAACTCAAATCAAAATTCTACCTTTTCCTGGATTAGCTTAATCGTACTCTCATCAACCTGGCCCAGGAGCTACGCTTTTAGGCTGGCCTCAATCTATATATTGAAATTCCTTTCGATCACGCGATTCTCGTAGACAGACAAGCTTTTGCTGTCAACTAAGTGTGAGCTTCGCAGACACAACAACCAATCAAATTGCTGCTTGTTAATGTGAATCATGTGTGTGGAGATTACATCCTGATTTTAGTACGGTCATCTTTGTTTTTCTACAATTAGAAACAACCATTCTTCTGACGTTTCCCATGCTTTGAGCCTAGGACTTTGTGGATGGGTTTCTGAAGAGTTTACAATTTGCTAGTCAGCCGAAGATTCATAGTCAAGCCCTCGGTAACTTGGTGAATACTCGCGGACGGAAGAAATGCCTGTTTTTAGTGCAAAATGCACTGTTGGGATGGTGTTTGCATAAGGTACAGATCACGAAGAAAGAATAGAGTCCAAACGATTCTGACCATTTATGTTTGCCGGCAATTTTTTTCAGTTTGTGAATGCACGTTTCAATTAAGTAACGCTGCCCACCGAGTAACGCTAGGTTTCTTAGAATCGATTCCGTGACACTCATTTGAAGTGGTTTTCTCTGTCAAAACCAAAGAAATTACGGACGGCTAGTTAAGAATAAAAACACTGCTGAGTTTTGAAATTTGTTTTTGTTGTAGCTAAATGTAACAAGATATTTTTGCTTGCTAGTTTCAAATGGTAACTTGACACTTTTGTTTTTCACGCACAAGTGGTTGAAATTTAATAAAACTGACGAAACATTGACTCTTGTTCACACACGGTCGTGACAAACAAGAAGCCGAACTTGCGGCACGTCCAAAGACTTTAACTTAATATAAATGTTTGGACTTCTCTTTTCTTAGTGGCTTCAGCGTCGTTTTCGTTTAAAAGGAACCTCCACTCTTACAACAAATTGACTTTGAATTGTTTGAAATAGCCACAAAGTCTCAAATTTTACTGGACAAGGTGAAAATAATCACTCAAGATTAACAAAAATTAAGTCAAGGTTATCGCCTATTTTCGCTTTTAAATTTCCCGAGCACCGCCATTTTGGATTTCGTAACGTCATGTGGTTGCTGCTATTGTTAGAAAGCAGAGCATCTTTTGTGTGAAACAATTCGGCAACCATATGACGTCATGTAATCCAAGATGGCGGCGCGCGGGAAATTTACAAGCAAATATAGGTGATGGGCAAACCCTGTTTTGCCTGACACTACTGATACCTACTCGCTGGGCTTCCCCTGGCTTTCAACGGAAATTTAAAATGGGTCAGTATTTCCTACAATTAAACGTACGTTTGCTTTAAGAGTGGAGGTTTCCTTTAATATCTTCCGTCAATATCAAACGGCAATTCTTAGCAGAGATTGTCTAAAAGGTTTTTGTTTTCTTTTTTTTTTATTATCAGTATTTGTAAATATTCCGTAATTCAGCTTATGGCTGCAAGGTGTTTATAATAAAGTATCTATCTATCTATCTATCTATCTATCTATCTATCTATCTATCTGTCTGTCTGTCTGTCTGTCTGTATGTCTGTCTGTCTGTCTGTCTATCTGTCTATCTATCTATCTATCAATCTTTCTATCTCGAATGGAACCTTTTGAAATATTCCTCTGTAGTTGTTCCCGTGGTCGCTTTCAGCATTTCTTTAGAGTGGTCAGTTTAAAGTGTCACACGATCTTTCATTCTTTTCTTCCACATCGTGATCCAATTAAAGCCACGTATGAGGTGTTGAACAATTACGTAACTCAAGGGTTATGGCTGAACATCGACTCTTAATGTAAGTTTTGTTTTTAAATAGGTAGAGACTTCACCATGAAAAGCAATGTCCACTCAAGACAGATCTCACCAAATACCTGCGCCTGTCGCAAAATTCTAAGCATAATTATTCTACAGAGCATCATAACAGTGGCAACAATCATGTACTACTTGGTTACCACGCAAAACGTCGCTCGATATACAGGCCTTCATCCAGTTAATCCAACCATGAAATGCAGAAACCTCACCAAGCTACAAATGGATCAACTTCTTAACCTGTCTAACAAAGTTCATCAGATTTTGGACGAGCTGAGGGTGGAGCATTGGCTCATGTACGGGTCACTCCTGGGAGCCCTTCGTGGACACGCTCCTCTTGTATGGGACGACGACACCGACATCGGTTTGGACGGAGATGGCAGACTAAAGACGCTCAGCAAATCTGTATTCATTGAAAAACTTAAATCTGTTGGTGCGAAACACGTAGGCGACTTTTGGTGGCGAGATGGGCTAATTTCGATACAAGATGAAGACTCTGAATTTTCCGTCGATCTTATGATTTTTAATAGATCCGGAAAATGGATGAAGAGACCTGGTTGGGCAAAATGGCTGTTTTATTTTCAGTACAATAAATTTCACACTTTTCCAGCTAAACTTATTGAAAAACCGCTACCTAAGATTCAATTTGGGTTTTTCAACATTTCGGCGCCCAGAGGTGGAAAAGAGATTTTGAAGTACATCTATCCTACAGACTGGTGGAAAATTGTTAAGCCCCCAGGTTGTTAACATCCGTGATGTCGGCCTATTTGTTTGAGTCCGACAATGCAAAAACACACTCCTAGGGATCTGCTGACGATCTGGAGCTAGCAGTTAAAAAAATGACACCTTTCAGCTCTCCAAACCCTTACAAGGCTCTCTTTCAGATGCTAAAATCGTCGCTTGTAAATAGTTCATTAGTACTAAATATATCATCCTACGTATGTAATTTGTATATTTTTCTAACACCTCTGTAAAATTAAAATTGGGAGAGTTTAAATTAAAATTGAGTTATATTGCTTGGTTGTCTTTTTACCCGGCCGGGAGGGTGCTCTGTAAATTCCTAAGTAGGTATGTCCTGTTGACACACTGGAAGCCTTACTCTATACTAAACCAATATCTTACAAAGTCACTTCTGAGTTTCAGTTGCTAAGCGCACGGCAGCTGATTTAGTGAAACTTTTCTCTCAAAAACCTGATTGATGCTCAAGGGATTTGGACTTATTTCAAAGGGCAGTTTATTCATTTCTTCAACTTTATAATCGTCAATGATGTAATGGTGTAAACGAAAAAGGTTTAAAACATAGCTTGCTTATATGTTTTTTTTTTAAAGTTCAAGTTATGTTGCTAGTCAATTAATTAAATCCACGTTCAGAAACAAAAGACGCCTAAATTACCCTTTTTAAAGTTCCCGAGGCTTAACACTTACTGACTGACATCAATGAGAGCCTCCCCTTGAAAGAAACGTACGTGGCACTGACAAGTATAAAGTTCAGCAAAAGGGAAAACGCGGCAGTATGAGTGAACGTCGAACAAAGAAATTATAAAGAGCACCTTGCACAAAGTTGTAAGGTTCAATCGTAACTGAATATCTAAAAATTGCAAAGGCGCAGCCTGAACGCATAATTCGGAAAGTAGAAGGTTTGATTTCATAAAAAAAAAGCCTTAATAACGTTGTTCTGTTGCTTTTAGAAAAGGCTCTATAGTCTTAAAACATGGTTAAATGTAGACTCGCTGAAAAACTGTCAATCTCCTCCCTAAACATGAAATATTCAAATCAATTTTCAGGGGCAAACGAGCGAATTATTATTTATGGTTTAATGTTTAGATGCGAAACACTCCAAAACTTTCCTCCTTAATATCACTGTCAGTACTGAGATGCTTGAGGGCTTCTGGCATGCAATTTTTCTGGTCAACATGTATTACATAATTTCAAGTATAACGGTACCCTGTAAACACGCTTATTATGTGATTGGCTGATTAAAATTACACCATGATCATGAATAGTCCAGTCCCTGAACTCTCCTTTCTTCCCGCCCCATACAGGGGTTGAACCAGGGCGGGCGAAAGAAGAGTCTAGGATAACTTGCATGCGCATGCTCAGAACGCCTCCATTTTTCCCCCCAAATCGGGGAAAAACCATATTTGGAAGAGGGTTATTTGGAAGTACTTTCCAGATTTGGCTTGTGGCACGATTTTCTGAATGATAATAAAAAATACAAGCAACAATTTCTGCATTAAGATTGATTAAAAACATGTCAATTAATCCCAAATCAGTGGAATTTCACCAGTGCCACGCTAAACCACATTCTATTTGTTTTTTTTTATCACAATATCAAATGAGCTACTTGTACGCGTCAGACTTTCAGTTCCTTTTGCAAAATCGCTCAACATACAGAGACAATACGAAAAAAATCTTTTGGGAAAAGAGTAATGACGCATACTCGATGTCGAAAAGAGTACAGGACCATGATAAACTATATTTCGATTTTTACGTTTTTATGTTTTTTTTTACGACAATATCAACGTCAATGAAAATGTTTTCTTTAAGAGCGCGAGCTGAAAAAGGCATTTCGCAACACATTGACGCGAGCGGCGTAGTTGGGATCTAGTAATTTTTGATTGGTTCGTTCTGAGCATGCGCCCATATCGGGCGGGATGAAAGGAGAGTTCAGGGACTGAACTAGATCATGAATTGATGGCATGATCATTAAGCAGCAATACGTTCACATATTCCAGCAATTAATTAACTTTAATGACGTAGATGCAGCAGTTAAAATATTGGGTGACGACCCAAATAATGGCGAGGGCCTCCTGAGGCAGGGTGGCTTTATGGTTAGTGCTCTGGGCTCCGCATCGAGCGGTCCGGGTTCGAGCCCTGGCCGGGGACATTGTGTTTTGTTCTTGGGTAAGACACTTAACTCTCACATTGCCTCTCTCCACCCAGGTGTCTAAATGGGTACAGGCGAATTGTTGAGGAAACCTAACAATTTGCGGGGAGAGGAGGGGGGGTGGCCCCCCGTCCAGGGGAGTAGAAATACTTCTAACCGCTTCATGCTAAAGAAACCGAGAAAAGCTTCAGCAGCTATGAGCCATTCTTGGCCTCATGGCTTCATGGCTTCACCTACTGAGTTTGGGAGAGCATGTTGATCCATTGATATTTTTGACTTTTTCTCCCTTGTTTCCAGCTCAATAAATTCCATTTTCACTGATTTCTTTTTCCAAAGTTACTTCTAATTGTAGAGATATCACTTTTTACCTAACAGTAATCCCGAAAATATATCCCTTGTTTCCTTGAAATATATGTTCACTCGCTGTTCAACTGACTCATGGGAGGCCCTCGACGGCTTCTTACGAGACTAATCATGATTCCGAGGGGCATAAGAAGGAGAACTATGAAGTTGTGCTTGACCAATACGAGGGCAAACGAAACAATCTTTGCAAGCCTGTCTAAACTGAATTCTACTAGACGTCTGTGCGGGAATATTTAAATACCAATTTCCATTCGAATTTGTAAACATTTTCCATTCTAAAGAAAACAGACGGCAATGTGGTGCTAGACACAGAAATTGGCTGACAAGGAAACGGAAACCGATGTCAAATTATTTCATTTCAGCTTTTTCAGGATATATATCTCTACAGTCTTGTGTGTGCTTAGCGTCCTTATGCTTATTTGAATTTTAAGGGTTGAGGAAATTAAACTGGGCTGCGCTTATTGCCAACGAGCTTCTCTA
This sequence comes from Platygyra sinensis, assembly GCA_019787425.1. Taxonomy (NCBI): domain Eukaryota; kingdom Metazoa; phylum Cnidaria; class Anthozoa; order Scleractinia; family Merulinidae; genus Platygyra; species Platygyra sinensis. The sequence goes on along the minus strand of JAHPZR010007822.1, from coordinate 21,911 downwards.
TCGAAATAATGTTCTGTTTCATACGACTTTTTTCCTCGCGCTTTTTGCCACACGATCCCTGCCCCTTCCCCGTCTACTCATTTGTGTAATCACAATCGGAGTAATTTGTGAAAGTTTATTAAGAAAATAGTATTTTAGTTATTTGGAGTAGTATTCTTATCTTGATCTTTTCCCTGTACAAGATTTGTTTTGATATCCAATGTGTTGTGGAGAGTATTTTACCTCGAAATTCTTTCAAACAGACAAGCTAGTTATTCTGGATTCTGGAAGCCAATTGCAAGTAATTTTAGATAATGTTTACGTTTAGAGTGTTACGTTTCGTTGGAGTACGTGATTGTCTATAGCCAATTGCAGAAACGTGAGAGGACTGGGACGAGTTTCTTATATTGATTAGATTGAAGATCTAAACGTTTCAACTGAACTGCTACTAAACGAAAAGCTACCAAACCAAGTTTAAACACGGAGCGATTCTATATAACGAGGCTGAGGTGCTCAGCCTGTCAATCACAAATCCCAACGGACGGCCAATGCTCCTATTTGATTGGCTTATTCACTCAAGTCTAATTTTAGCGAGTTGGCACAGGAATCTGTTTTTCTGCCGGTTTACTGCGGTTGAGAAATAAATTTGAAAACTAAAATTCGTAAAAAAAATACACACAGACTGCGAAAGTAATATATTTTATCTACGGTAATATGGTTATTCTTCAGCCAGTTATGCAAAAGAGATTCCGTAACGTCAACATTAGCTGCTGTTGTACTCTTGCAGCTAAAATTCGGTCGACCTTTTACGACTGTAATCAGTTGTTTTATGGCATTCAGCCTTGAGTCTTCCATTTCCTTTCTAAATATTTCTCAATATTCAGGCGAAATCTCATTTTGCCATTTTTCAAGTTCTGTTGTTTTTTCGTAGTACATGTTGTTTCCAATTTTTTTCTCTGAATATGGAACAGTTTGAGGAATAACTCAGTGTTGTTCAATTTGCATTTTGTTTGCACAATCATGCATAACGCTCACAAACCTGAATAATTTTAAATACCCCACCTAAATCCGTCTGTGTTCACAGGCTAACCAAATTCACCTCTTACGAGATTTCATTTCGTTCTCAGCATGCTGAGATAAATGGAAACAGATAGCTCACGGCAGGAATAAGCTTTGTTACTTTAGTTAGCGGCGAAATTTGAATGTCCCACGTGCAGCGACGACGAAGATAATTCATCGTTTTTGTTCTTCCAAAGCCATCATCTAAAGTGTTAATATAACTTTTATTTTCACTGTATTTTTATTATTTATCTTATATTATTCTGCGCAAATGTCTCCGTTGGTTTGACGAAAAAAAAACGTTATTTCTCCACGACTTCTATGTTATGCGACCGTTATTCCGGCTTTCCACATTGCACAGGAAAGCCAACAAAGTGCTTCAAGGAGGCGTGTCCTTGCCTTTTATAGGATCGCTCCGTGTTTAAGAGTTTTCAGCAGAAAATTGTTCAAATAAGAACTTCTCAAAAGTCACAGAATTCCATACAAATCCTTATAATTTTGTGGCTTGTCTACCCAATCCATACAAACTCTCTATTTTAGCAGAAGTTGCAGAATTCCATACAAATCCTTATAATTTTGTGGCTTGTCTACCCAATCCATATAAACTCTCTATTTTAGGTGATATTTGAAGAGCTACCATTTTGCCATTTTCCTCTTCCAAATACTTCTATTCTTGGTTACGTAAGACCCCCAATTTAAGTTGATCTTTCATTTGAATATTTAGTTTTTCAAACAAACGGAAAACAACCATACTCTTTCCCAGTCCTCTCACCTTTCTGCAATTGCCTATTTCACGCATGCTGTAAATTGCAGAAAATGACGGAGGGACATCAAAAATTGTAGGGTTAAGATTTTCCTCCGCATCATTCAGTTGCCTTATAAGTAATGGAATATACGCATTGTAGTCCATCAACCAAAGTATCACTTCATTTTAACTTGTTTCAATTTGGCATGAATATTTAAAACTGAGAATTGTATTAAACTTTCCACAATACTACATCGTTTACCGTAATTGTCGTCACGTACATCACACGTGTATTCGATGCGGTAAGGCATCCTTTCAACCGCGTTCCCAGGGCCTTTTCCCTGGCTTTGGGGCGTACCGCCCCGCCCCCAAGCCTGGGAAAAGGCCCTTGGAACGAGGTTGGCATCGTTTGCATTCTGGCACGAAATAGTTATGAAAAGCCGATCCTTGTTGAACCGAGATTCGCATACTAATCTTGAAAAGGCAGCAACAAGATGACTGTAAAAAACTGTTCAAGTGTATTTCTAACAATGCAACTGCAATACAAACTTTTTCAGTTTCTGATAGTTTCTGACAATTCCAGTGCAATATGTCCAACTTAAAATACTGCACTTCAAGCCGATATAAATGTTAGCTAGAGAGAGATACTGGCTTGCGATCGAAAGAACGATGACTCTTTTCGCTGTACAGGGCAACCTGCACCAAACATTCAGGCCGATAAATTTAAGCTTGCGAAATCGTACCACACCCTGTGCAATTTGCACTAGCTACAAGCAGAGTCTTGATATGTTGGCTTGTGTGAGCAACATAACTCCCTCTATGGACACCTTAAGGAATAACGAAAGAAAGCTACCATAAACAATACAAAGTGCAATAAATATTTTTTAATGCGTAAGTCAAATTCCACTCACACAAGCGAACCACTAGCACTCGATCTGCTCATCTACAGGATCTAGGAACTAGTCCCCAGTCATCTTAGTAGAATTCCTTACCATCACGTGATTCACGTAGACAGACAAACTTTTGCTGCCAATTTAGTGTGAGCTTCGCACACACATCAATCAATCAAATCGCCGCTTGTTAATGTGAATCATGTGCGTGGAGATTTCATCCTGATTTTAGAACGGTCATCTTTGTTTTTCTGCAATTAGAAACAACCATCCATGCTTTGAGCCTGGGGCTTTGTAGATGGCTTTTTGAATGGTTCAGAATTCGCTAGTCAGCCGAAGATTCAGTCTTTGGAATACACAAACATGTCATCAAGGCTTGGCCCCGCAAAATTTCGATTGAAATGAGACAGTTTCAACCGCCCGGTAACTTGGTGAATTCTAGGACAGGAATGATTGTTTTTAGTGCAAAATGCACTGTTGGGATGGTGTGCGGGGTTCGTCGCTGATGGTATTCGCCAGGCTCCATCTGCATTCAATAACATTTGCATAAGGTACAGATCACGAAGAAAGGATTGAGTCCAAACCATTCTGACTATATATCATGTTTATGTTTAGATAAGATAAGATAAGATAAGATAAGGTAAGATAAGATAAGATAAGATAAGATAAGATAAGATAAGATAAGATAAGATAAGATAAGAATTTTAATTTTTGTTATTTTACTTTATTTTTTATGTTTGCGCAATTTTTTTTCAGTTTGTGACTGTAAGTTTCAATTAAGTAACGCTGTTCACGGAGTAATGCTATTTTCTCATTGAAAGGTTCCTTAGAATCGATTCTGAGATACTCATTTGAAGTGGTTTTCTCTGTCAAAACCAAAGAAATTACGGAGGGCTAGTTATGATTAAGAACACTGCTGAGTTTTCAAATTTGTTTTTGTCGGGGAGGGGGGTACTCTCTAAAGAGGAGGCTCCGCCCGAAAGGGGTACTTTTTTCAGGCTTCAGGTATATAAAAGGGTAGGGATTTCACAAGTTGAGGTATATAAAAGGGTAGGGAAATCGGTCATTTAGGTATTTGAAAGGGCCTTTGATTATAATATTTCGAAGAGACGCCCCTTTGGCTGTATCCGTTTATTTATAAAGCACTACATGGAAATGAGAACTCTTCTCTGAGAAGAATTCCTAAAGTAAGTATGTGAAAGGGGTTCCTTTTTTAAATAAAAGGTATAAAAAAGGGGTACCTTTTCTTCCAAAATGGTGTATAAAAGGGTAAGGGGTTGGACCTCGGGGCGGAGCCTCCCTGTAGTAAACTTTGATAAGTACCCCTCGGGGTTTTTGTTGCAGCTGAATGTAACAAGACATTTTTACTTACTAACTTCAAATGGTAACTTGACGCTTTTGTCTTTCACGCACAAGTGGTTGCAATTTACTAAAACTGAAGAACGAGCTGAACAGCGACTCTTGTTCACACACGGGCTGGTCGGAACAAACAAGAAGCCTGAATCTTGTGCCACGAGACTTAAACTTTGATATAAATGTTTGGACGTCTCTTTTCTTAGTGGTTTCAGCGCCGTTTTGTAAAGGGAACCTCCACTCTTACAACAAGTTGGCTTTGAATTGTTTGAAGTCATTACTAAATCTCAAATCTTACTGGACAAGGTGAAAATAACAGTCAAGAGTGACAAAAATTGAGTTAAGGTTATCGCCTAGTTTCGCTTTCAAATTTCTAGCCTGCCTAGCAAGCGTTTCCGTGGAGCAAAGAGCGGAAGAAACGGGGTTTTCGGCGTTTTGCCCGCGCGAAAAATGGGGCGAGAGCAAAAATAAGAAGGAGTGGGTGGGCGAGGGGAAGGAAGGAAACGCTTGCTGCCAAGCATTGTGATTTTCAAAACCGCCCACTTGGCCTTTCATGCCTGACTGATTTCACGCTGTCATCACAAGCATTCAAGTTGCGTTTGTAATCCTTGTGCTCGCAAGATTCGAAATCTTGGATCACCTTATTTTCCGTCTAATAAGAATCATACAAGGTTACCCTAGGTGTCATAGATTCTTTTTTCGTATTTTAGTGACGAACCTGCGATCGTGAGCGGCAAAGCCACTCATCAAATTAAATCTTCGCCCTTTCGTCGCGGTAGTGAACTTTGAACCAAAACAAACTTTAACTTGTCAAAATATGTCTGAAACAAAGAGCATACGACAGAGAACTCTTGATGACTCCGGGCGACAAATTGCAGGCTTACAAAGTTAAATTTCGTAATCTATAATCGAGCTATATTTCTACTCAATCTGTCTAAAGGAAGGACCGCAAGGGTGAAGTTTTAGCACAAATCTGTGAGAAGTACTCAAGTCGCGTTTGTATAATCCTTGCGCTCGAGAAGAGGCAAATATGTCATAAAAACTGGCATGCCGCTGCTCACTATAACAAATCATTCAGAATTGTACCCAGAGGTTCTAAATTCTCTCAAGAAAAATGCTTCTAATGAAATGTCAGAGTACCTACACGATTAAATCCGAAAGCATGCCATGAAACAAGCCAGACGAAATCACTCAGTTTTCCCACGCAGTAGTGCGAATTTTCTGTCCCGTGGTTTATTTATCTTGCCCTTGGCGCATGTGGCATGCAAGAAAGTGATGTTAAAATTAAAGGAATAGCTGCAAATTGTGTCGCAATTGCATCTGCAGTAATAGTCAGGTTTCGAAATACCAAAGCGTCGGCATTGCAATACAGGATTCCTACCGTACTGTCGAAGCTCACGACTCAATACTCGTTTCGTGAGAAAAGTTAACGCTTTTTGTAAACAAATGCAAGCTTCGAACGTTCTTTCCGGCACTCAGAACTTTAAGACCTTTGATTGACACATGTTCGACTAGCCCAGCCAATCACGAGCTCCGTTCGCTGGCGAACGGAGTATTTGAAAATCACAATGCTTGGCGGCAAGCGTTTCCTTCCTTCCCCTCCCCCACCCCCTCCTTCTTATTTTTGCTCTCGCCCCATTTTTCGCGCGGGCAAAACGCCGAAAACCCCGTTTCCTTCGCTCTTTGCTCCACGGAAACGCTTGCTACGCAGGCTATCAAATTTCCCATATCGTGCACCGCCATTTTGGATTTTGTGACGTCATGTGGTTGTTGCTATTGTTAGGAAGCAGAGCATCTTTTGTGTGAAACAAAAGGCCACGTTCGATATATCAATATTCAAGCATGGTTCGGAGGCTTTAGGGTCAAAATTCCAAATTTTTCAAGTTTCTTTTGTCTCTCAATTCCCAATAGAGACTTAAATACAGAGAAAAATACACCAAATATAGAATATATATATATATTGATATATCGAACGTGACCTTTTGGGCAGCCATATGACGTCATGTAATCCAAGATGGCGGCGCGCGGGAACTGCCTGACCCTGATACCTTATCGCTGGGCTTTCAACGGAAATTTGAAATACGTCAGTATTTCCAACAATTAAACGTCCGTTTGCTTTAAGAGTGGAGGTTTCCTTTAATATCTTTCGTCAATAGCAAACGGCAATTCTTAGCAGAGATTGTCTAAAAGGTTTTTTGAATGGAACCTCTTGAAATATTCCTCTGTCGTTGTTCCCGTGGTCCCGTGGAATAATTACGTAACTCAAGGGTTCTGGCTGAACATCGACTTTCAATGTAATTTATGCAGTTGCAGGCTTAAAATATATAAACGCTGGCCGCCTTTTGCTTACCAGAAGAGAAACCGGAATTAAAGTGAGACAACAGGGCTGGAACAAATTAGCCAGGACGGTGGCTATTTAATGACTAAAATGACTTGATGACAAAATAATTACCTAAATCGACGGATCATTAGCGTAGGTAGGCGTGAAAACCGGCATCAAGCCACACATTTGCGGCCAGCCCCACCAAGCAAGCCCCCAATGAGGATATTGGTAAACAAATGACAGCCGTTGAAAATTTAACAAAGGGAGCAAGCCCCTGCTCAATTTCCCAATACCTAGAATGGTTACATGCCAAAAGCTTAGTAGAATAGTAGACAACAGAAATAGGAAAAAATTGAAGAATCTAGCTTCGTGGGAACAAGCCCCTGCTTAAATTCCCGCACGGTAGGGTGATTAAAAGAAATATAATTTGACAATAGCGGAATATCACGTTAAAAGATCTACTATGAAGGAACAAGCCTCTGCTTAAATTCCTGAGCAGATTGATTACCATTAGCATAATAAAGCGGAAACCAAATCAGAGCTGCTGATAAAACTCCACTAGTTGGGAACAAGCCCCTGATTAATTTCCCGCATGGTGGAGTGAAAATAAGCTAAGAACTGAAGTTAGAACAAAATAATTCCATTACTCCAATATCAGTGCCTGCTCAGCGAGCTCTAACAAGCTATGTTAAAGGCAAAACAAAAAAAAACACTCTCAGCGAGAAAAAGGTACGGAGCTGAATCTCTAAATTTAGAGATGCAAGCACACCCAAAAACTAGAGAGATCATATCCTGCGATACGATGAGACAAGCCCCTGCTTGAATCTCTGTAGCACAGGATAGCATGACTACGGCTTAATGCTAGTTAGCCTGCAACGCTTCGTTGCGGATATAAAGTTTAAAAGCGTCAGATTTCCAACGACCAAGAGTTCTGATCTGAGCGTCAGTAAAACCCATTTCGGCAGCGTGACTAGCTGCACCGATGCAAAAACTGTGTGATTTATAATGCGCAGAATTGAGACCACAAAAAATTAGGCAATGCCACATGCACATGATCTTTCATTCTTTTCTTTCATATCGTGATCCAATTAAAGCCCCGTATGAGCTGTTGTATAATTACGTAACTCAACGGGTTATGGCTAATTTTTGTTTTTAAATAGGTGGTGACTTCACCATGAAGAGCAATGTCCACTCAAGAAAAATATCACCAAATACCTGCGCCTTTCGCAAAATTCTAAACCTAATTATTCTACTGAGCATCATAACAGTGGCAACAATCATGTACTACTTGATTAGCACACAAAACGTCGCTCGATATCCAAGCCTTCATCCATTTAATCCAATCATGAAATGCAGAAACCTCACCAAGCTACAAATGGATCAACTTCTTAGCCTGTCTTACAAAGTTCATCAGATTTTGGACGAGCTGAGAGTGGAGCATTGGCTCATGTACGGGTCTCTCCTGGGAGCCCTTCGTGGCCACGCTCCTCTTGTATGGGACGACGACACCGACATCGGTTTGGACGGAGATGGCAGACTAAAGACGCTCAGCAAAACTGTATTGATAGAAAAACTTAAATCTGTTGGTTTGAAACGGTAGGTGACTTTTGGTGGCGAGATGGGCTAATTTCGATTCACGATGAAGACTCTGAATTTTCCGTCGATCTTATGATTTTTAATAGATCCGGAAAATGGATGAAGAGACCTGTTTGGGCAAAATGGCTGTTATATTTTCAATATAATAATTTTCACACCTTTCCAGCTAAGCTTATTGAAAAACCACTAAGATTCGATTTGGATTTTTCAAGATTTCGGCGCCCAAAAGGTGGAAAAGAGATTTTAAAGTACATCTATCCTACAGACTGGTGGAAAATTGTTGAGCCCCCGGGTTGTTAACATCTGTGATGTCGGCTTATTTGTTTGAGTCTGACAATGCAAAAACACACTCATAGTGATCTGATGACGATCTGAAGCTAGTAGTTAAAAAAGTGACACCTCGCAGTTCTCCAAACCCTTACAAGGCTCTCTCTCAGATGCTAAAATCGTCGCTTCTAAACAGGTTGGTCGGTTGCTAGGGCTTTTCCTCCCCGTTCCTTCCAAAACTAAGAGTTATAGGCCATAGACAGAAGTAGAATCCATCGAATGTAACGAAACTTGGCAGGCAAGTAGGTTGATAAATTACCTATTTATTGGTGCTTTTTTCATCCTATGTGACTGCTATTGTGACGTCATATATGATGTCCAAATTTAGTACAAGGAAAAAATTTAGGAACAAAATAGTTAAAACTGGATAATAGTTTTCTACGGCTTTCTACATAAAATTCTATGATTTCTGGTTTCTATACTAGACCATGACAGGAGCCCATTACTGACCATGATCAGCTTGATTTTGCAACCCAAGGCACTAAACAACTCCTCCCCTATCCCAGACTGGACTTTATCACTATCGTAGTCCATCATAACCAAACTAATAAAACCAATATCTTACAAAGTCACTTCCAAGTTTACAAACCCGGGTAATTATTTATGCACTGTCTACTTTCCCAGTAAATCATACTATATTCAAGACCAAAACTGCTTGAAAACCACACCCATCACAGCAGCACATACCCATATCTCTTCTCAAACGACTGATGATGATATTTGATATTTATATATTTAGCGAAATGGTTCGACTTATTATCCACACATGCACTCACAGCTAGTTATTTCTGAATTCGAAAAAAATGAAGAAAATCTATCGATTAATAAAAGTTTGAACCTTTTGCAAGACGCACCATCGAATTTCGCTAAACACGTTCTAAAACCAAACAGGATATTCTAAAATGGAATATTTCGCCAAAATTGAGCTGATTTGCCTGGTTTTTGCCAAATTAGCATAAAATTTTGGCAAAAATTGGCCTTTTAAGTCTCTTGAAGAACCGGTTAACTATTCTTCCGACAAAAACGACCATATTTTAAACCAATGCGATCAACATTCACCAGTTAAAAAAGTAAGCGTGCGTTCTGAAACTGTCATATTTTGCCATTTGAGTTACAGTGTGGCAAATAATTCTCTTGAGCCTTGATTTTTTCCAAAAGAGAGGGTTAAAATTTGAGAACGTTTGTCGATTTTTGTTCAAAAGAGGAAAATAATAGCAAAATCCTCTTAACTATACATTTAATCGCAAAAAGCTAGCAATATATTTTTCTTTGGTTAGGAAATGACTTGTTTTTTTCCAAAGTTAAAACTTTGTGGTAAAAATTGCAAATAATTTTTGAAAAACTTTCACTGTTATTTTCTACTGGTAAAAGGAAAAGTCGGCGGAAATTTCCAGCGACATTTAGCTTTAAGAGAAAATGTCGGTGGAAATTTCCAGCGACATTTAAACTGTGAGAGAAAAATGTTGGTAAAATTTACAGCGACATTTTAGCTCATAGAGAAAAATGTCGGTGGAAATTTTCAGCGACATTTTGGCTGTGACAGAAAAATGTCGGTGGAAATTTCCAGCGACATTTTAGTTGTGACAGAAAAAAATGCCCGTGGAAATTTCCAGCGACATTTTAGCTGTGACAGAAAAAATGTCGGTGGAAATTTCCAGCGACATTTCAAGTCTGAGAGAAAAATGTCGGTGGAAATTTCCAGCGACATTATAGTTTTGAGAGAAAATTGTACATTCAAAACAAATGTTCGGTAGGAACTTCCATCGTCAGTTCTTAGGGAAACGTCTATGGAAATTTCTACCGGCATTTTGTTGCGCAAAGGAATAGCTTACGAAGAACTCGATTTTAGTATCGGTAGTAGGAGATTTATTTACACTAAAATAACGATTATGCTATTGCTATTGCCCATTGTAATGAAACAGTTACATCTCTGTTGAAGTTCTATAAGTTGCGATTGGTCGCAGGGACACGGGAATATTGACGATCTTCCTTTCCATTGAATGAAATTCCTTTCCATTGAAGTTGAACGTTTTGTTGAAAAAAAAATGGCAAATCAATACAACAATTTGGCTAACAGGGCAAGTACTATCTAAATCCAACGCTTGCTTGTATAGGAAAAGAGAAAGATTCAGGTTTCATTAGCATAGCTGATTTCTTTCCACATCCCGATATGTCTTTCTGAGGTATTTGTAAGTTTCTTTCGTGAGTTTATTTTCCTAGTCCAGATGGAAATTTACAAGCAGTAAACACCCATTTGGTAAGTTACCAGTCCAATTTTCTCCATTTGGTAGTTTCCACGGCTTCCACTCCTTTCTCCAACTCCCCTATCACAAGAGGTTTCTTGTAGCCTTGAATGTGAACAGCTACTATAAATACATTCTCACGCAACACTTCCAGGGGGTTTTGCACCCTGCTGACGCGAACACCCAATGTTTGCGGATTCTCGACTGGAATATACCTGAAAGGAAAGAGCAAATGACTACAATGTTACGTTGTACCACAGGCGGCCCAGACGTTGAATATGATTAATACGTGACATAAGTCTGTTGACGATTGCGTTACGATTTGAGCCGTTTTTAAGACAATGTAAGAGAATGCTTCGAAAGTGACGCTAAATGCTATCTGTAGAAAACAATTTCAATATAGCTATACAACTCCATTTTGACACCGAAATACACATCATTATTTTGTTTCACTATAAGAAAAAAAGTCGTCTAGTGAAAAATAGTCTGTTTTCAATCTAAAACCTTCCTCCCAGTGACCTAAAAAGTCACTAGAAAGAGAGCTTCCTCGTTTCTTTACCAGATCAAGCGCAAGTGGGTTCTGTTTTTATTAATTTGCTCGAAAATTAACTTCATGGGTGCGCTATGTCTGCAGTATAAAATAATGTTTATTAACAATTAATTAGTACACAATGAACTTTATATAGGCACTGCACTTATACAGATCACGAAGGAGTGCGTGGCGAATTGAAGATTGTCTACGTACTTCGAAGTTCATCAGATCTCCACATAATTCACCTTTACAGTATTTTTTTTTGCAATACTTTGCAGAAGACAGTCACGTTATTGAAATGTGGCTTTATGGCTAAAAAGACATATTTTGAGAAACATGAGTGCTAGATGTCAAAGTTTTGGATTACCCACAGAGGAGGTTGGACACGCGCCGAACTGCATCATGGGTCAATATTACAAAATGCTTCAGTTTACACGATCTCTCATGCTGTTCGGACCTCCGGAGAGGCAATCGAAGATCCGTTAAAATTGGAATTTCTTTCTTCTTTTCGATGTAAATGCTGTACGTTGAATGTTATTCTGCTCCTCAATTCTTCGGATTACCTTACCAACACATGATGATCGCTGAAGACGATAAAACACGAGTGTTTTTGCGATCGAGAACCAGAGTGAAGACGAGTCCACGCGTGATCGATCAGTCCTACAGACGCAGATGGATATATGCAGCTATTTTCTCTCTATATCCTGTCACTTTTAAACGTTTATCGAAACGCGAATGATTGTGCTTCCCGAGTAATGCAGCTTTACGATTCTTAGCGTATAATATATTCAGTAAACGAAAGCTTGGATGCGACTACTTCTGTGTTAATGTTTAAGCTTACATTTTTGTTTATGGCTCAAAAATTGTACTCTCTTTTCTTTTACTGTGAACTGAAGAGATTTTGGGTTATTTACATCGGAACTTTTCGGGCTTTTTGTGTACTGTGTCAACTTATGTCAACTCATATATGTATGTATCATAGCCTGGGACTATAGTGCAGTACAGTTGTACCTTCCTGTACTACCGAAAAATGGTTTGTGCACTCTTCCATTCGTACTGGTTAATGGGGTGAATCTCTCGTTTAATTTGGAATACTCAGCAAAAAAATACCAGTTACCCAGGTCATCAGAATTAAAATATGCCATTAATTAATTTGAAACCCAGGCCTTACATCTATTAACTGTTATGAATTATTTCAATTTTAGTGACAATGAATAGTTTTTGCATATGTACACAAAATTTCCAGTAACATAGGGCTTATTTAGTTGACAATGTGAGAAAGAGATAGTCCAATTTGAGGTCCAAACTTTGAAAGTACTCTAGCTAGGCCATGCATGTGTCCCAAAAGTGTAATTCTTTATATTTATGAGCAGAACTAGAAGACATTTTCCTAGATGATGAGGGTATTATAATTTTGTCACAAGGAATTGTTGGTTATTAGTGTATCACTTCATGCACTCAATTATCAGTGCACTGATTACAAATTGAGATTAGGCATGCAGCCATACCACACCAAAGTTCTGAAATGGTCACTTCTATTTTAAATGAAAATCCTGGTCTGTCCTTGGAGAGAATAGGGCATCAAATAATAATTTTGCTGATAAATGTCTAAGTCCATAGACCCAGGACTGTATACTTACCATAACAAGGATTATACCACACCAAAGTTCTAAAATGGTCACTTCTATTTTAAATGAAAATCCTGTTCTGTCCTTGGAGAGAATAGGGCATCAAATAATAATTTTGCTGATAAATGTCTAAGTCCATAGACCCAGGATTGTATACTTACCATAACAAGGATTATACCACACTAAAGTTCTAAAATGGTCTAAATGAAAATCCTGGTCTGTCCTTGGAGAGAATAGGGCATCAAATAATAATTTTGCTGATAAAATAATGTCTAAGTCCATAAGTCCATTGACCCAGGACTGAATACTTACCATAACCAGAATATTCACTGTTTTAAGATTTACCCAGTTTCTGAAAACTACAGTTGACTATTATTTAGGGATCAGTTATCTTCTATCTTTATTGCCTTTAAAATATGGGTTGTCCTTGTGGAAAACTATCCACTGATGACCTTTCCCTGGTATCTCAACACAAAAGACCGAGAGCCAGTGTATCAGTTTGGGCATCTTATTACTAGACAGAGGTTCTGGGGACCCAAGCAGAGACCCAATTAGAGGGCCTGGGGCTAATTAAGTTATTCCTCCTGAATACTAACAACATCAATAATCATTCAGTAAATCTGGACAACCAAAAAAGTGATTTTGAACCAGGCCTTGTACCAAAATGAGATAGGTGTTATGAATGTTGATTGGGTCCCTCGTGTCACATGGTTTTACAATGTGCTTTGGCCAATCGGGGTGTATTTCAGTATCCGCCATTAATTGTTTTTAGTTGGCTGCGTTACATGGTGTGTATAGTCGGTTATTTATCTCCCTTAACACCACAGTAGGTACATAACATCTGCACATAGGCAAAAAAGATGACAACAAACAAATAGCTGTACAAACAAAGATATCTTTTTATTGCACTTTACTATCAACATTATATTACAGCCTAATACTGGCAATCAAGAAATGCATCAATTTACACAATTATATGCTAAAATTATAACAATTTGCAGAAGAGATGTCCAAAACATGACAATATTTGAACCTTTTTTCTCCTCATAAAGACAAATTCATCAAGCTTACTCAAAGGTACCACACTGCAGAGACAGCATATGAAGATGGACTCTGTCTTTTCTTTACACAGCTCCTGAGGTTGTAGCACCAGTTTTGAGTTAGTAATACCAGGAAATCAACATTTGTGTATACTCCGATCTCTGATGAGAACAACAATGACAAAGAAATATTGAACTATGCCTGGATAAATGATGAAATATAGATTACAAGAGGCTAAAAAGAAAGCAAAGAAACAATAAGCAAAAGATAAAATTTTTGCATGACATGGCATGGTAATAAGCCATGACCTGGCATTTTACAGGACCTGCATTTGTCATGATATCTTTTAAAACGTCATCAATGGCTTACATGCAACTGTTTAACATAAGTATTAATTGTAGAAATATATGAAATCAAATAATATATAATGGAATATATATTCAAAACGCTCAGTGAAATTACACTTACAACTTCTCCTACTTTTCCCAGTGCATTGCATCACAGCCAGAGAGCAATTTTCTCAAAAGTCCTGGCATTTGTGAATCGACCAAACATAACTGCTGTCTTCATTCGGTGCATGATACAATGCAATGTACTCAATCAGTTCCCAGATTTCAGGGTCACTCCACTGGTTATGACAATGGCTGCTTTTCTGCTGTAAACAGAGTCAAACACTTTTATTCAGACAATTGCCGAGTGTCATCTTTAATGTCATGGGAATTCGATCGAGTAAGTATGGCTGAAACTTTAGAAATTCCCACCGGTGGGTTTATTTCTGACTGGAACAAGGGTTGCCCCTCATGTTGCCTGATGTGCAGTAGCTGTTTTTCACCACTCGGTGGAGCGTGTCCCCGCTTTGCAGGATTGTTCATGGTAAACATCGGGATCGATTTAAAACCAGCAACAATACTTGAAAACGCAAGTGTCTGAAACACACAAACGCGAGAATTTGTAGCCACGCGGATCCCCGAAACATCACAAATATCATCATGTTATGTTTACTTCCGGTTTTTCGTTACTGCTACTGATCGTGAGAATGGTACGTTTTCAATCATAAATATCTCAAAAACGATCGCGGGGGCGACCGGGGGCGACCGGTCTTATTGAAAGTCTAATGAACAAGCTACAAGGAAATGAAAAAATTGGACGCAAAAAGCAAGCAAAAAGAAAACAAAACACCTTTTTAAAAACATCACACCTAACACACGAGAAACAAACGCTGTTCGATGGTCCCCTCAAAACACAGAAAAAAATCAGCACTAAAAACAAACTCACCTTTAAAAAAGTACATATGAATGTTGTGCCGCGTAGCACTGGGAACACAAATACTGGAACCAGAGAATTAACTCTGTCGTCCCCGACTTTCTCTGTGCGACCTTGTAGCTCAGTCGGCAGAGTAACGGTAGATCTATTCTGGAGGTCGTGGGTTCGATTCCCACCGAGGTCAAAAGATTTTTTCTTTGCCTCGTGTGGTTCCCTGTTTCCCTTTACTAGGGCTAACGCCCAGTGGGTTATTCATGGGTTTAAGTAGCACTATAATTTACACTTCAGAGTTAATTCTCTGGTTCCACTATTCACCTTTAAAAACTCGACTTTTCAAGAAATAACATCTTCACATCAAATCATTGGGATGGATTCCAACTCAATTCGTTAAAGACAAACGACGGAAAACCAAAAATTACTGCCACTACTCTCGCTTTTGGAAGATTTTCGGAGTCCGCCATTAGCATGTTGAGCGAAGAATCTGATTGGTACAAAATTGTCACGTGATGCCTGTCCACCCTCCTCTGGATTACCCACTAGTTTCCGGTTGCGATAGCATAAAAGAGAGGGTTACAAAGCAGTGATAGCTTATTCAAATGAGTGGTACAAACTTGGTTTCGCTCTCTGAGCCGAGCCGGTAAACCAAGCGTTAGATTGGCGATGTATACAGCTCTTCTGAATCGCTTGGCAGTTCGTAATCGACATATCATAGTTTGAATTGGATGGGATGTTTAGATTTCCTTAAATTTAACTGAGAAAAAATATCAGAATGCCCGTCATTTAGTAATTTGCAAAGGGTCGCACGGGGTTTCCGTGAAACGTGAATTTAGGAAATCATTCTTCGTGACTCGTGAACTGAACGTTTTGCGTGACCTGTGAAGAACCTTAATTATTAACAGATATTCGTGATTTTACCCACTCCATTCTTTAGACGCAAGTCCTTCGAATGGTTAGAGCCTTCTATGCAGAGTAACTTAGGTCGGTGGGATTTGCAATATGGAGCCATTCCCGATTTTGCTTTGTTGAAACACTGCAGCCTTAACACACTTGAGTGTTTCTAGTGTAAGAACAAGTTATTAAAAAGAGCATCTTACTTGCTTATTTTCGTGACTCGGAAAAACGATTTTTGTGCCTAGTGCTCGTAGAGCTCAAGGCACCATGTTATCGTGCATACGTGTGCGTCCGTAACACTTGCTGTTCGTGTAATATGTCATGAAGTGTCCTCCCCTTCACTTTTTTGGTGCCTAGTACACCTAGAGGCCTAGTGTTCATAGTGCTCAAAGCACCATGTTATCGTGTATACGTTTGCCCGTAACTCGGGTTTTTTTGCCTAGTGCTCGTAGAGCTCAAGGCACAATGTTATCGTGCACACGTGTGTGTCCGTAACTTGGGTTTTTCTCGTATTCTTTCGCCAACAACTCGAGACCACTGGCAACTTTTTGCTACGATCGCTCCATGTGCTCGCGCGTTTGTTCAACGACGTTGGTAAGTTTCCTATGTTTATTAAGGTTTAACTTGGTTTAACTCAACTGCAACAGGGGATTTTCGCGGGAAAAAGTTCCAACCGCAGCGCTGGTCAAAAAACCTTTTTTTTAACCACAAACTCATTTCGGCAAATATTTAAATTTATATTCGTTTGAAAGGTCGTTGAAATGACCTTTTTCGACTACAATAGTTTTTGCTTCTGAGTAAACAAAAATATCCGATTGCACCATCACGCCAAACGCACGCTATGCAAAGAATGTATTCTGATACGTAGCCTGAGTATCAGGCTTTTCTTTTTTGCGGGGAAGGAGAAGGAAGCATTCGGCAAAGAAAAGCCTGACACAAGGGTCTTTATTGCAGTCTTCCTCCTCCTCATAGCGTGACAAGCGCCAGTATACGTATTAGCCAATCAGAATTATTTCCGGCTGTCATGTCTACTTTGCATAAATTTTGCGTGCAACGGCGGTTGTTTTTAATTTCGTGCGGGTTTTCGAGAATATTTGCACAATTTGCCTCGAAAATTTTCACACAGAGTATGGAAAGTGTGTTGCCACAGTGCCGCTGTTTGCTGAAACTTTTAGCAGAGGTTTCTACTGTTTTGTGTGAAAACCTATAATTCTTGTGGAATTATTGCTTGAGATGAGAATTGTTGTCATTCAAGATATATAGTGAAGATGGCAAAAGGACTGTTTGCAAAAAGTGCACTAGGAAAATAGTGAATTGCTACAGAATGTTCGCTGGGTTACGGGAGGCATTTGCGGGTGGTAGGGCACTCGACGAGGTGAAAGACTTATAGCTTCAAGCGCTCCCGACCACAAACACCTTCGACAGCAAGTAGTTTTATTCCTGTTCGAGGCTAGCGATCTCACAACTGATGTAACTCCAAAGGGAAGCAGCACTTGTGAAAATGAAGCTCAAGGAGCCCAACGAAGACCCTCACTGGACAAAGAGAGCTCTGTTTTCTGACCAATACTCAGAGCTGGACGATAAAATAACCAGTCTGATATCTTGAGCCGACCAAATTCTGAGGAGCAAGTCTTTTCGTTTGACAAGCAGGCTTTCGAGGCACAATTTCTGTTCTCTCTTTTTAGTTTAATTCCAGGAAAGAACTGTAGAGTAACTTCAAGAGCCGTTTTGAAGTCGTCGCTTTCCATGATCCCATAAAAATAAATATCTAGCGAAGTTTTCATTCTCGTCGAGATCAGTTCACAGAATACGCCAGTATGAAATTTTTATTTGCGGTGGTGTGACGTCAGGGTGCATTGTAAATTATCCAATCAGCGCAACGTCCAGAATCTGGACGCACGACATGAGCCAATAAAAACGTTTTTGTCAGGCCTTTCTCTTCAATTCCTCCCTACCCCTACCCTCTTGCTAAGAAAGGCCTGATACTCAGGTTATCTGATACGCTGACTTCGCAGCGATATATAACTTCTCCGTTAAATAGCTCCAAACATCGGCAAAAGTAAAATCTATTATTTAATATTCCAGCTTCATCGTGTTAAAATTTCAGCGAAATCGAGCAAAAACCAGCACTAATTAGAATTTTTGTTACCTATCTGTCAACACTTGCGAGCAACCGAAAAACTTTGAATATTACACAACCGACGTCTTGGTCAACAAAATCCAGAATTATCATCTAGAAGCTGAAAGTTGAATAGGAACATCTTTTTCGAACTATTCTTAAGTGATTTAGACGAAAAAATTATCTCGGCGGGCTACGAAAGACTCAAAATTGAAAACAGAAACAAGCTTATCTGATAAGCCGATAATTATTCAAAATTCCACCAAATAAACATTTCTCTACGATGAGAAAGACATGATTATAAATTGTTACAGTTGATACTTATTTTACAATAAAGTTTCTTGTTGTTGTTGTATCATGTAGTCATTGCAGATGATACTAGTTTTCATATCACTAGGCACATGTAGTCAAAGACTGCCTATTTTTTTTTTATCCGTCGGATCCGTGATCCTCTATTTTTTTCCAATCGTAAATCGTGCCAGAGGGGGACCCTCCCCTCTTCCATGTATGACCGACTGACGGTCATTTAGGTCCGGTTCAGACGCCGTACTTCACATGAGCCGAATCGAATTCGAATTTAGGCCGAACCAAATTAATTTAGACCGGCTGGATTGATTCAGACGCCGGTCTTAATTCCAGGCGAACTAAATTCAGTATGAGATAAAAGTGCATTTCGATGAGTATTCTTTACAAAAGCGGGCGGTGCGAGCTGTTACAAATTCAGAATATCGAGCACATACTGCTCCTCTTTTTACCAAACTGAAAATTTTAGACATCTTCCAAATCAATACCCTCGATATTGCTAAATTCATGTTCTGCTACCACAATAATCTACTGCCTCCAATTTTCCTCAATCTGTTTATGACAAACAGTCAAGTCCATAAATATGACACAAGAACAGCTGGTAATTATCGTGTGCATCCCTGTCGTACCAACATCAAGAAATTCACTATTCTTTACCAAGGACCTAAGGTATGGAACTGTCTTCCTGCCTCAGTTACCAATTTGTCAAGCTTTCCTACGTTTAAAAACAAAGTGCTAGAGTTTTTACTAAAATAGTTTCTGAGTTAGTTTCTGCCGCACTCCTTCGCAGCCCTTATCTTGTTTAATATTGTGATGTCGAGGTGGCCTCTCCTATAAGCCTGGGGGTTTCTTGAGGTCTCCTCGCCTAACAACTTGCTGTATATGATTATTGTTATTATTATTATTTATTTTATTTATTTCTTTTATTTTAACTGTTGTAATATAAAGGCAAATAAATGATGATGATGATGATGATGATGATGATGATGATGATGATGATGACGTGCTGAACTCCCGTAAACATGATAAACAACAAGCAAGCAGGATCCAAAGTCGTCTTGTGAAAAACATAAGAAAAGTTCGCAAAAAGGAGCAGAATAAGGCAAACTGCACTAAGCTATTTATATGTAACTGCAAGATTACAACTGATAAATTGTTTCAAACGCCATACTTCACATGAACTTAATTTCAACACACAATTTCAACCTCCATCTTTTTTGCGTACAGTGAAATACAACTTCAATATTCTGGTTAATTCACAAATGCAATCATGATTCATGATGTTCACGCGTAATTCAAACACAAGCACACTGAAACTATGATGGAATGCACATTAATACCAAGGAGGCCGCAAGTTTACACGCGAAACCAGGAAAACACAAACTGCACTTATCGGCTAAGTCTTCTCTGACCAGCGAAACCAGCCATTTTCCGTGATGCGCTGACGCACAATTTATACTTCTGCGCATACTCAGGTCTTCAAAATACATTAAAAATACATTAAATTAAATTATGTATTTGGTTCGGCTCATGTGAAGATCGGCGTCTGAATCAAAGCCGGTCCACAGCCGTTATTCCCGGCTGAGCCAGGCGTGAAGAACGGCTAAGCCGATCCGAATTATATCAGCCGTTTCGAATTGATTCAGACGCCGTACTTCACATGAACTTAATTCATTGAATTCGATTCGGCTCATGTGAAGTACGGCGTCTGAACCGGGCCTTAGCCGCAGCGTACAATTAAATTCTAAGCTAACGCTATTTGGAAAATTCCGGATTCTTTTGGCAGCAATATAGCGGGCCTAGAAATAACTTGAAAAAATTTAATATAATGCGCGGGCTGTGGATGCAACCTACAGAGACAAGCGTTTTTTTAGAGTTGATTCTACTGAAAATTACAGTCAGTATCACAATTAGTTAGCAATCATACCGGCCCCTTTGCTGGTCTCTGAAATTATACAACCATAAACTAAATTCATTGCATTGATATCTAATTAGAAGCTTACTTACCCCGTACTGAAGATCCTCCTTCATCGTCCGAACTTTCTAAAGCAAAACGACCAGTATCCTCGTCTCCGTCTTGGCCAGCCGTATCTAACGGTCTGTCTTCTTCATTTTCGCTGAAATGCTGCAGTGCATGGCAGTGACTCGAAAATTTCGCTTGTGTTTAAAGGACTGGTTTCGCCGCGTTCACTGATTTTCTCAAATCATTCGCTTGTCGGAGGGCTATCAAAGCTCTTTCCATCTTTTTCTTTGTTTTCGTCCTCCCCCACTTCAGCATCGGAAGCCTTAAACAAGGTATGGCTACTGCTCCATATCAAATCAGCACATTAGATAGACTACGTGGCCTTTTCTCTCTTCATGCCCTCAGTTAAACCATTGCAACTTGGCTTTCTCTTCGTTTCCTTACTTTCAGCGAAAGATATATCGTGTAAGTCTTGTCTCTGAATCACTAAGAAATCGGAAAGTCATATATCCTTTCTACCTCAGCATTTTGTAAAATAATATAATTGAGAACTGAGACCGACATTTCTCGCGTGTTCTACATAACTTGTGGTACCGGTAATTGCCCTTTGGTCAGTCTTAAAATATCGGTATGTCAACGACGATATGATAACTTTAACCGCAAGTCACGTTTCCCGTTTTTACTTGGCCCCTTTGTTTGGCATACATTCGCCAATACAATAGTTCTCTATTGCAATATGATCGATAATGGGAATTCTGTTGTGCTGCACATTATTGAGTTAACCTCTAGTCCGTTCATTCAACTAAAAACAACCTACAGTCTACTATAATGTCAGCAACCCGGCGGAGTTTAGGTCCATCTGAAATAAAATGGTGCCTTGTACGAGAAGACGATGCGAAAGTGTTCATTTTCAAGAACAACAAACAACTGAAGAATAGAGAAGGCCAGGACTTCGGAGAAGTTTCTAACATCTCTATCTCTCGCGTGAACAGACGTTAGTGACCAAAAGTTGAAGGTAATTGTTTAAACATCGTTTCTTTAGTCAGTTCACCTTTGGGATTAATGACTTGTTGCCACAAGCATGCTCTATGTACCAGCTTTTTGCAATTAATATAATGAATTCAACTAAGCGTCTAAATTTTAATTTAAGTCGAGTGAGTAATTGGGCATAGGCGGCTTTGCATCTAAATTGTAAATGATCTGAATTCTTGCCCTTCTAGGTTAAATGCGCCCCTCGGCTAAACAGTCAGCGTGAACCACTTTTCCCAACTGGTATGGAAAATGAGCGTTTCACCGGATCCGACAGAACTGTAGAGCTCACGGCAACAAATTCGCAAGACCTCTCGGCTGATCAGGACTGCAGCGCTGTTTGCCAGGTCATTTCCACAGGAAAAGATGGCCTAGAAAAAACACGACTTGAAAACGGAAAGGTCCAATGACTGAAGAGGTAAGCCCGCCTGTTCCAGAAAAAAAAAGACTAAGGCGGAAAAGAAAATTGATAAGGAGACCAGCTGCCCTGACGTTACAAATTGCAGGAAGTGAAGAAGCACGAACTGCCTAGTAAGTTTCATTATTTTTACTGAGAATAGATCACGGATTGGAGGATCGATGGAGGAAATCATCGACGAGAGGTGATATCGCGAATAATCATAAAAA
>JAHPZR010007820.1:112500-162743 GCA_019787425.1 Platygyra sinensis | reverse complement strand
ATGCAATCTGAGCCCACTGGCCTGGTGGAAGATGCAAATTGCAAACATATTATACATGTAAGTGATACTTTTATGCTTCTAACAGGCATCTTTTTTATGCATATGAGGCGATGTTTTTGGCTTATTGGGTAAATTGTTCGAATAGGTATTTCAATATTTTGACCGTCAAAAACAAGACATGACTAAGCTAAAATTGGTTTGGCTGGTCAGCACGACTGGCCACTGTTCAAAAATTATTTTGAGCCCTGGGAAGGGAGTCAAAAAGAAGAAAATATGAGTAATATTATTTTTAACTCCAGCTACAGGTATTAGCAAACAAATTAAGAGCTGTTAAAACGATTATTTATTTTTGAGTTATTTTTTGTAAAAAATTACCTCTTAGTCGGCGCGTCGGGTATGTTACGGGCGGGTGGTTCAGTGGATCAGTGAGAGATGTATGTATGTCACACCAATCAGATTGGATCTACTATCAAACACCAATCAAATTTCTTGTTGTTAAGGTAAATGGTATGTGAGAAGATTTGATCCCAA
The DNA here is from genome assembly GCA_019787425.1 of Platygyra sinensis. NCBI lineage: Eukaryota > Metazoa > Cnidaria > Anthozoa > Scleractinia > Merulinidae > Platygyra > Platygyra sinensis. Next base: position 162,212 of record JAHPZR010007820.1, on the reverse strand, counting down.
TACAGTTGGGAACGGCCATATTTATTCTTCTCTAAAAGAGGAGGAAGTACTCATATATTGGGTTTACCTCGACATTTTCTGTGGGTTAGGCTAAGGATTTTGTGGGCGGGTTTGATAGTCTTTAGCAATCGGATAATCAGTCAAAGAAACATAGTGTTTGGGATATAACTGCGAGCACGCGATGAAGGGCGAGCTTTTGCTATTATATAAGGTTTTGAATTAAATGAGTGTTAGCCGCTCTACTACTAATGTTGATGTGGTTTCTGTGATAGGACCAACTGTATTTAAGGGGGCGGAATGCACTAGCGGAGATGTGAAGAGGTTGTGACCAGGTTCGAATCGTTTGTGTGTTGTAGTGAAACCTAAATATTGCTGCAAAGTCGATGGCGAGTCGTTAATTTCAGCATCCATTGATCAGTTTCAGTGATAAGTTTCAACGAGAAAAGCGAAGAGACTACGATTAATTTCGTCATCAGAACAAAAAGAAATTATTCTGTGACGATTTTAGATTTATAATGGTTCTTGTTTACAACGGGGATGAGAAGATACGTTATAAATGAAACTTAACTTGTCTCGTCAATGTTATCAGGGTTTTCGCTTTATCACATTAATAGCCAGCACGAATTGTAGTAGAAGAAAAAGAAAATTTCTTGTTTAAGGTAGCTAAAGTGAGGTATATGAAGTCTTGGGAGTTCTATGATTGTATTAAATACAAGGACTTTGGTGCTTGAATAATAAAGACTAAAGTGTATGTTGCCAGTTTGTGAGTTTTAGTTCGGTTTGGAGGGGATTGTGACAGTTACATAATATACATTGGGTTGTTTCAGTGTAAAGGTGGCTAGTTAGGAACGCGATGGGTTTTGCGTTTTGAAGTAGTTCATGAGTCAGTAGTAAACAAATGGGAAAATATATTTTAGTTCAGGTTACAAAGGGTAACTTGATACTTTTGTTTTTCACAACGAGTAAATTCAATTAGAGGTCACAAATCGTCGCTTCTAGTTCAAAGCACATAGTTTAGAGGAGACGGACTGTTTAGATTTGAAACAATTTTAACGTTTACAAAATAAGTGGAAGTGACCATTGTTATGTTCTTGTATGCAAATGTAATGCGAAATTTGTATTTTTACTTACAAAGGGTAATTTGACACCCTTGTTTTTCACAAGGGAGTGAATTCAATTAGAGGTGATGAATTGTGAGCACTTGTTTCCCCGAGATGTTTGCTATTTTTAGTCAGAAATGGTAACTTGACACGTCTTATAATATTTATACAGTTTTTCATGTGTCTTTCTTTTTTCAGGGTTACCTTTCATAACGTCTTCTTGGTTTTGATATTAATTTGAAATGGTTTCGTGGAATATCAAAACCGGAAAAAAATCTACGATCATTGTTAGCATCAGAACATGTTTATTATAAACTGAGTTAAATTCAATTATACGTTGACTAGTAAAAACGTGACAATCTTACTTTTCACGGGAACGTTTGTAACATGACACTTTTGTTTTTCTTGAAAAGTTATACAACACGATCCCCTTGTTTCCGCGGAAACTTAAAGGTGATGTGCTTTCTCTTCACTGCTGGAGATAAATATCTTAGAAAAAATGGAAGAAAGATTTTTTCAAAACACTATCATTTCACGGATAAACAAAAACTGATCTAATTATCAGATTATCACATCTGACAGGTCGAGTCAAAGAACAGCACGTTCTCATTCTGTTGCCACCTTTGGCGTCAAAAACCACTTCAAATTATGAAAGGAGTTACAGCGAGAACTTACTGCACAAACTATTCAACAAATGAATCTGAAAAGCTGGTACACTAACTTACAACAAAAGCCTCGTAACAGATGTCAACAAGTGCAGGTGCTTTACAAACGAGTTATCCAAGACAAAAACAAAACCGATAGACGGACTTCTAACAACTAACAATAGATGGATCGAAACCGACCAATGACCGATGACAAACTTAACACGAGTCTTGCAGCCATTACCATGAAGGCTTTACTGACCAATCACTTTAATGGACCACACTGGTAACACCATTGACTGATAAGCATTATTCACTACTACTTGGACTTGTTATTCACAAAAAATAACTCTTGCACGCCTTGCGTGCCTATGTTTATATTATCAATGTAAGTGTAATCAATAATTGAACAATTGATAACTAATTGAGAATGAGTGTTACTTAAGGTATCATAGTAGGTGGATTTTTACGAAAAATGCGAAAAATCTTTTTTCGCTGTTCAAATCGAGAAGACTGAGAAAAATAATTTTCAAAAAGAATGGTGAAAAAAGCTTTTTTACTTTTTACGATAAAGATAAAAACTATTTTTTAATCTCATGAAACCTCTTATGGTGCGTTGACAGCTCGAATTAAAATTCACCGCCAGTTGTCACATGTAATGCGAATTGCGGCGTTTTATTTGCGCACGCGAACTTTTCTCAATCTGGTTGTTTCATCACAAGTAAGTTAAGCTTAGGTTCTTGTCAAATTTTCTTTAAGTTTGGACGAAAACCTGCAAGAAAACTTCTTGCCTATTTTCGTCTCCGAAGAAGCCGAAGAGGCAAAACTCTGGTGGAATCAAAAGCTTCAGCGTCCAACAAGATCTTTGGCTCCTGATCTGAGCAAGGGTCACATTGTTTTAAACTAAGAAGAATGGTTGAAGGAACTCAAGGACACTAGTCCCACCAATGAAGCTGAAGGTCAAAATACAACAAGTGCTAGTTGCACAAAATTGCAGAAGAACGGACGCGATATTCCGAAACTTCCACAGCGAGAGAGTCATGCAAGCACTGATGTAGAATCCTGAGAATCGTGTAGCCTGAATTTCAGCCGTCTCCTCCTCTCGCTAAGTCTCGGGAGAGAGACGTCTGAAGGCACTGGGCGATAATGCTGTCTGGTGACGTCACTACCCGAAAACCTGGTAGTGGTTCTGATTGGTTGCCGTGTTAATTTATTCGCCCGACGCGAATAATTTGAATAATTTTATTGCCAAACTTTGCGCGTTCACTGAAGATGACAGAAGAAAATCGCGAGCTAAAGGACCTAAAGCCACATAACAAGAGTTAAAGCCGTTTCTGTTTTCATTTGGAGTTCAAAACCACTATCCGCAACAGGAAAAGGCAGTTGCAGAATTTCTTAACGGAAGCGATGTATTCGTAAACTTGCCTACGGGATTTCATAGTCATCATATGGCTCGGCTCCACTAGTCAGTAGGGATTGAAGTTTCAAAGCAGCACAGCCATTTTTCAAACGAAAGTTAGTCGTCTGCAAAATTTACCTGAAAAAAAGTCTGAAAACTTGCAGCAGTTCACTTGTAAAAATTATCATTTTACTTTCGATATGTACAGCTAGCACACTAAATACATTGGCATTAAACACTCCTTGAAATCCATAAATGAAGACGTTTGTTGGGTTTTTCAACGGCCATTCTCATGCATGAATGACTCCGAGAGAAAGCAAATCTGCACGCGAGCAAACAAATTATTCTGCATGTATTTTCTCGGGGCTACGGGCTGAACGTATACTTAAACCTATAAAACTTATAACCTATTACCACAAAATTATAAGTTTCATTAGAAGTTTTGTTCAGTCCGTAGCGAATACGTAAAGAAATAATTTAGTTTGCCGCGTTGTAGATTTGCTTGCTCTCCGACTCGAGGTCAGTCATGCATGCGAACGGCCGTTGAGAAACCCAATTACAATCCGCCCGTCTTCAGTTACAAATTTCAAGGAATATTTAATTCCAGTGTATTTAGTGAACTAACCGAGCATACTGAAAGTAAAATGATAATTTTTACGAGTGGACCGCTGCAAAGTTTAAGACTTTTTTTGTAAATTGTGCATACGGTTGATAAGGAGGTGGAGATGATTGACGTCACCAAAACTTAACGGTTTTGTCTAGACTTGTTTTTGCGCTGAAGGTCGTGTGTGAAATTTAATAAATTACCACATTTCACTCGTGACGTCACCGGACAGCATTATCGCCCAGTGCTTTCAGACGTCTCTCTCCCGAGACTTAGCGAGAGGAGTAGACAGCTGAAATTCAGGCTAGAGAATCGTGTAGATGATGTAGACCTTGAGATTTCCTCTTTTTGGCTTCGCAGGGCGTATATGGTTTCAAAAAATTTAAATTCAGGTTAAATTTTTTCCAACCTAGGTCAAGCTGTTTCAACGTAGGTCAATTTGAGTTTTTTTTTTTGCGGCAAAGAAAAATGTTTTTGGCACCTTCTCTTCATCCTCCCTCTCTTCATCTCCACTCTACTTACTTCACCTACTATTCCCTCCCTGTGCTCCCAACATTGCAGCCCATATTCTTTTTATCTCAATGCTTACCTTGTGAGCCTTGAACCACAGACCTTTGATTTTCCTTTGGATTCATGTCCTGATGCCTTACCAGTGAGCCATGGACACTTGGATGCAAGTTCCACTATTTTTTTAATTACATATACATTGTAGTTGTAATAAATTTCCTTAAATTATTCAAATCAGACATACTCACCCATTATTACACTACAGTACATGTACCTCTGCCCTAACTATATACAAATTAATCTTACTGTAATATCAAATTGACCTACCTAGAAAACAAATTGACCTAGGTTGAAACCAATTGACCTAGGTTGAAACAAATTGACCTACAATCCTGGACAAAATTCCTTGGGACACTTGTGTAATTACACTAATTTTTTGTGTTTTTAAAACGGAGTTTTTAAAAAAGGACTGTTATGCGTTTCTTCCCCACCCCCCATACAATGTTGTCCGGAGAAATAGAGCGTGTACACTTGTCCAACATTGTAGAGGGGGCGGGGGGAGGGGGAGAGAGAGGGGCTAAACAAGTGTAGATGAATTCGCGCCTGACTGTTTGCTTGGCGCGTGTGAAAAAGCACCTCAAATGTAAATTTGTCCCAAGACTTTTGTCCATGATTGTCTGAATTTAAGTTAAGAAATCAAATGTCATTTTTCAGTGGTTTTCTACATTCTAAATGTGTTTTTTCTAGACTCTGTGAATAGATCGTTATACAATGACTGTTTCTGAGCTATTTCGTGGTTTATTAACGCATTTTGTTTTCTTTTTTAATTTTTCTCCACGCGAGGTGTAAATCGGAATTTTAAGTGTTCTATCTCAGAATGGCGCGTGCGGTATTTGAAGGGACAAACATGGTTAACGCTAAAAGCAGCAACGGGCATTATAGATCATTGTGTAAAGACAAGAATTTCTGTCGAACAGCGAGCAAAAGCCTTGGTTTTTAAGAAAAACAGAAGGTCTTCGCTGCTGGAAATCGCGCGGAAATGTCAAATCTCGAAGTCAACTGTATCATGAATATGTGATGCATGCAGGCAGTGAGCGTGCATCGCAAACACTACTTTCACCCAAAAGGTACCGAACAAAGCATTTGAAAGTTGTTTCCAGCCTTTGGGAGTCATTTCCCTTTATTTGTTTCCGAAATGACATTGTGTGACATTTTTTGATGTCACGCGCAATGAGTTGGTCCCTTCTTATTTGCATAACTCAACGGTTCTCAGCCACGGTACTCACTTTAAAACCTTAAAATCCGCCTAACTATTTCCAAAAGCTCGCATTTAAGACGTCTTAAGTCAACTGTATTTGGAAATCGATCTTCCACACCTTTATTGCTGGGAAAAACTTAATTTTGAGCTCTGCAAACACGGTTCTCATTTTTCATTGTTAAGAATTGTTTTAAAGTTAACTCTTCTATACTGGATTTAGTGAGAACCGTTGTATTTACTGCCAGCGTGCTGTGAAATGACTTTTGTGAACTTATTTCCAAAAAGGACCATAACTGCCGTAATGAAAAGATATTTTGACTGGCATTCTTAGTCGATACTTTGAGGAAATTGAATTAACACTGTCTTTCTTCGCCGCTGAGTACTGCGCGATGACCAGTGAACGCTGACGTCACTACCCGAAGAGTAAAGCGCCTCACTATAATTTGTACTCACTGAAACAAGCTGTAATAACTGTTAAGGTGGTCACAAAGACTGGCTTAAATACCAGATTTGTCGTTTCTAAAAATATTGAAGGATCTGAAGAACTGTACATTAATGTTAACAGTTCGTTACATATCCAAATCAAGCGACTCCATTATCACCGCCATCACATACAAAAGTTTCTATACTATGTGAGATCAACACCTTTCCCGGCGGGTCCAAAACCATTAAAAAATACGGAAAAGCCGGGTAAAAGCTCTAAGAAATGCCTTTCTTAACTCAGATATTCACACTCTCGGGCCCTAAATGTATTTAGGGCCAAAAACATCGTAATTGTGCATTTTTCCATGAGACGTAAAAATCAGACAATCCTGGACAAAATTCCTTGGGACACTTGTGTAATTGCACTAATTTTTTGTGTTTTTAAAACGGAGTTTTTAAAAAAGGACTGTTATGCGTTTCTTCCCCCCCCCCCCCCCCGCCCCCCATACAATGTTGTCCGGAGAAATAGAGCGTGTACACTTGTCCAACATTGTAGAGGGGGCGGGGGGAGGGGGAGAGAGAGGGGCTAAACAAGTGTAGATGAATTCGCGCCTGACTGTTTGCTTGGCGCGTGTGAAAAAGCACCTCAAATGTAAATTTGTCCCAAGACTTTTGTCCATGATTGTAGGTTGGAACAAATTGACCTAGGTTGAAACAAATTGACCAAAGGAACAAATTGACCTGTAACATTAATACCAATGCTGCCAACGAAATAATCACGGCAGTTTAAATACAAACCTGTTTAAAGCTTTTAGTAGTTTTTCGCTTCTCGGACGATTTCACTGCAGTGTAGATGTCTGTTTATTTCAAGTTGTCATGACCCATTGTTTTGGTAAACTGACCCATGCCGACATCTTTCAGCGCTGAAGGAATTTTTAACACCTAATCATGCCAATCTCGTAAAAGGTTTTTTGTCTTTTTCTCGATAAAATAAAACTGCATATAGAGGTTAACATTTTTAGTTCGTATACGCGCGTCTTCCAATGGAATTGGCTGAAAATCGGCAGGTATGTTCTAGATTACCTCCTTCGAAAAAGGGTGTCGGGCTTTGTTTAATTTCGCTTCCATTTCAGAGTTGTGGCCTCTTTAGTGGAAGGAAACACCTGTGTTTAGAATATCAAACTTTAGGAGGTTGTAGAAAAAAGACAAAACCACATCTGGAAAATTGCCGACACCCTTTTTGAGGGTGATGTGGGAGTAAACATTTCTGATGTTAATCGTGCCGCTCCGATAATTCATGTGCAGAAGCGAACCAATTTAAGCGAAGCAGTGTTTCTGGGTATTTCTTTTCATATTACTGTGACAATAACTTTTTAGAAAATTTCAAAAATATGATTGTATTCTATAACTATTAAGCTTTCAGAAAATGTATAGGTTGATGGGGTTTTCTTTTAAAGTGCCAGCGTAAGAGCGCGATTTCCAAACACTGTCAATCCACCTACCATGATTCCTTAAGGGGGAAAGAACACTGGCTGGGGGATAATAGGCCATCTTACAGTTGTGTGCTTAGTTACCTGGTCATGAATGTAAGTGAGGCTGGAGGTGACCTTGCTTTGATACAGACCTCCCAGCTTTTCTCATGTAAATGCCAACTAGTTAGCATAAGAACAACTTAATTTGCACAATAAAAGCAGTGAGGTCTGTATCAAAACAAGGTCAACTGCAGCCTCACTGCCATTCAGAGGCCAGGTCACTAAGCCAACAACTGTAAAATGGTCTATTGTGAAAGTTCCTCCAAAAATTTCATGAAGTTTTTAAGTCTGGTGGTGTTTCACAGGGGAACCTTCTACAGTTAGTGTAGTAATAAAGAGCGACTAAAGTTTATTCACAAATGATTTTTTGCATTGGACATTCAGATGATGATTGTCAATAACTGAGTGTTGTTTGAGTGATCTTTCATCTGCATAAATAAATTGTAGACTTAAAAATTTTGTTGTTGTTGTTATCTATTTCTTGGAATTTACAGCAGCTTAAACAAGAGTTTTTGAACAGTGTACAATACAGTGGAACCTCTGGTTGTGACCACCTCTCCTCAGCGACCAATTTTCAAAATACCAAAAGTTTTCAAGTCAAATCACTATATTTGGAACCTCTTGTAAGTGACTGCCTCTTGCAAGCAACCATGACCACTTTTAGAGCTCAAAGTTTAAAATTTTCCTTTGTTTTTACTTCCCGTAAGTGGGTAATAAGGTGTTGTAACATTATTGCATTCATGAGTAGTTTTAAGAGACAGAAATTTCTCAATGAGGAGTGGCCAATGACTTTTCACATGAATAAAACATCTCAAAATTTAAAGAAAATATGCACAAAGACTGTGCCCTGTCAGTCTTAAAAGAGACGACCTTAAATGTCTGAAAATTACCATATGCTAATGAGGCAAAATTTTAATCCAATATGGTCTAAGCTCCTGAACATGTAAGCGACGACCTCTCATAAGCGACCACCTAAGCTTGAGATTTTGGGTGGTCACTTACAGGAGGTTCAACTGTAGTACAATGACTGAAATTATATTTCTTTTATTAAAAGCACCAAAACAGTTGAAATAGATGTTTAAAAAATAATCTGAGAAAAGATAGGTAGAATATGCATTCTCAAACTTATTAATAATTCATTAGTTTGACAGCCAATAACAAATGGCTTAATTCGTCACATGCTTGAGTTTTGATACCCAATGAAAACCTAGATGAAAACCACATGTGTTTTGGATATCGTATCCAAACCACACGTTGTTTTCATCTGATTCCTCATTGGATATGAAGATTCACGCATCAAAACAAAAAATATTAAACATAAGAACAGAATTTAAAAATTAGCATCCTTGGGAACTTGCACTTTTATGATAAAATAATTTTAACAATAAAACTCAGGAAATTGGAAATTAAAAACAGTTTTAAATACACATAGCCTTCGATACTAAAGACTGTTCCATAAACAGTTTTCGGTGGATATTTCTTTACCTACTTTTGGCCCCAATTCAATGACAAATTTGCTTTGCCAACAATTCAGACTCAAGCATAACGATTTCCTTAATATGTAACTCTAGCGCTTCGAAACCTAATGTAAATCAGGTAATATCTGAACGAGCCTCCCGAAGGAATGGATATTTTTCTTTACCCGAGTAATTCACTATTCGTTAAAATAGTTAACGCGTATTTGTTTTATACCTTGATGACAGGGAATAGGACTTTCTTGTCTAAATTCTCTTCTTCGTAAACCATTTTTGGTTCCTACACTGTGTCGCTCCTTCCTCGTTTGTGGTTGGACGCTAATGAATCATGCATACAAACGCGGTCTTTCGGAAAAGGGGAAATATTTAACACTGCATAATTTCTTATTGTTTTGTTTAAACAAAAACATGTCACTGCATAATTTCTTATTGTTTCATTTGAGAAGCCATATCAAAAACTCAAGCTTCATGTTTCATCAGGGGTTCCAAACACCTCGAAACAATAAAAGCACTCGGCCTGTGGCCTCGTGCTTTCTTTACTTTCTCGATGTTTGGAACCCCTGATGAAACACTCGCAATTGTTTTTGATATATTACGTGAAATACTGGATCACATTCTCATTCTAAAACTCCTCAGATAATTAGAGGCTGATGTATATTTTTGCAGGTTAAATGAACTGGAGGACTTCTCCTCATTGCCTTTTAAACCAAACCAGGAGAAGCACTGTGATGTTATAGTAGAGAAACCAACATTCTTTATGAAACTAGATGCAGGTTTGTTTCACTGACTGTAGTGCTGCATTTTCTTATCTGCACCTTGGGGAGAGCTGTAGCTTCATTGAATATCAATGAGCATCCCTGTTCTTTTGATATGGGAGTCCTCCAAGAGTTCATGCACAGACAATGCATGGTAATGTCTACACCACCTTGACCTTGGGTCAGTCTTCCTTTGTATACATGTACATGTATGGTTAGCAATTCTGTAAACATATTTATCGCCGGATGCTAACGACTGTATTCTATTTATAGTTTATTCCTGTCATGATTCATAGTCTTTTATTTGAAGCTTACAAATTGGTTCATTTTTCTTCTTTTTCTTTTTTTCTTCCCGCACAACTTGCCTTGACTAGCTTACGCTATATGCAAGTTGTACATGTTCTTTTAATTAATTATTAATAAAGTTTATTTGTTGTTGTTTGTAATAAATGTGTTTCACAAGTCATGATTACCATGTGTCAGGCTAAAATCCACTGATAATCCTTTTTGCCCTTCATTTGTGATTATGATTCCTATAGATCTCACAAATGAATGTAAATTTTCAGAGTGAATGTAGACTCAAGTTCCATGCATTCCAAACACCTGCATTCAGTGGCAGATTTAGACCTTGAGCTAAGTGGGGTGGGGGGGGGGGGGAAAGCCCAGTTTTGATTCACTTGCCCTGCTGGCTCTTCTCCCTTCTGTGATTTCTTCTTTTTTACCCCAGATAAGGCTCCCCCCGGGCCCATCCTCTAGATCTGCCACTGACATTACAACAAGCTTGTCAATAAAATTTTGTCCCTTAGCTATCCTGTGATTTTTTTCAAATGTGTCTTGCGATTTCTATACATGGGATATGCATTTGGATTATGACCAGTACAAATATGGAATTAGGAAGGAATAGTTAGGTTTGAGTGGGTGGGTCATTGTGTTGTGTCCTTTGGCAAGACACCAACTCAAACAGTGCCCTCTCTACCTTAAGGACTCTCAAAACCTTTCAAACATCTAATAGATAAAATGCTCAGTTGCTTGTTAAAGCATTTAACAAGAAATATAAGGAGTAACATAATCTGACATATTGATGTATCTTTCATCGTTATCAAGAATAAAAATTGTTGAATGTCAAAATTGTTAAAATTAGGAGCTGTGTAATGAATATCATTAGGTGGCATTCCTGTGTGTGTGTGTGGTAATTATGCTAATAGAATAGCTTCACACGAATCAAGTCCAGTGGCACAATTTCAATGATGGTTTGAGATCTTGTATAAACAACATTTTGTAAATAAGGCAGTCTAGTATTTTCCAGCACTTTTTGAAGATCAAAAACTTGTTCTGGATAGTTAGTTTGTTGACTCCATGTTGCTTCATGTGTTTTCCAATCAAAGATCTGGAGCTTGTGTACATGTATGTATGTTTATCTGATGACTTCCAGATAAAAGAGAAAAAACTTGAGGATGTCAAGGGTACTAGTAGGGTTAATAGACGTTTTGTTGTGTAGTATCGCTGAGTATTTTTACGAGTTGTGCCGTATTTTGGCGAGCCCGTAGGGCGAGTCAAAATACAAACAACGAGTAAAAATTCTCAGCGATACTACACAACAAAACGTCTAATAAGAGATTTATTATCCAACACGCCAAATTGATGTTTGTGCGAGCGAATTTCGTGAATGAGTGATAGAAGTATGCGAAGCGGAACGGAATTCATGCGAGTAGTATAGATGTGAGGGGTACGAGCACAGCCAAGTAAAAAGGTTTAAAATTTACTACTCTTTTACCAAATAAAAAAGGTTTAAAAAATCGCCTTGTAAAAAGGTTTAAAAATCACCCTGTAAAAAAGGTTTAAAAATTACCATGTAAAAAGGTTTCAAGTATAGCCATGTAAAAAAGGTTCCAAGTATAGATGTGAGGGGTACGAGCACAGCCAAGTAAAAAGGTTTAGCAAGGTGTAATAAAATTGTCTATCAATTTTTTACAGCTTGCTTTGAAAAGGTTTAAAAATAGCCAAGCAAAATGGTTTAAAAATAGCCTTGTGAAATGGTTTAAAAAATAGCCATGCGAAAAGGTTTAAAAATAGCCAAACGAAAAGGTTTAAAAATAACCAAGTTAAATGGTTTAAAAATTCACTGGAAATTTTTGTATATTGATTTAAAATTGATAAAAAAATAAGTACACAAAAACTGTTAAAAAAATGTCTATTCTTTATTTATATCTTTCCATCAAATCTGTCAGGATGTGAATCTAGATCTATAAAAAAATCAAAATGTTTTTCTATAATTTGAACTATAGCTTTTAATTGATCTATATCAAAATCGTCTTCTTTTCCTACTACGTCTTTAATTGAGTCAATATAATCTCTTAAAATGTTTAAAGCTAGTTTTAAAAAATCTGAGTTTGCATTTAAATTATTATCTAAATCAACATTCAAGATGTTACCACAAGATTCAGTTAGATGGTCATTTTCTATATAATCATCGAGAAGATTTTTATAATCTCTACTAAAATGTAAAATTTTTACAAAATTATCTATAAAACTATCTTTTAAAGAAACTGAAGGTGTATCTTCTCTATCTAATAGTTTTGTAACTGCTTTGTATACACAATATAGAGTAGGATCAAAATCATCAGGTATAGAATATCTGTTATCTTTTTGATTATCAGGTTTCATTATACATAATTTAAAAAATATTTTTAATTTTACAATTTCTATAAGCATAACTTGTTATTTTATCATCTAGTATATATCTTTTATCATCATAACAAGATAAACTGATTTTATTAATTTCACAACTTGATATCTGGTGAAGCTTTGATTGAATACTTTTCATCTTATGCTTCATCTGTTTATTTTCAAATAAAGTATCTTTATAATTAGAATGTTCAAGATCTCTCTTTATAATATACTTTTTAACACCTTTAGCTGTCTTATTGTTTTTAGTTTTTCCTAGTTCTGTCTCAGTCAAATAAGAATACATTTTGCTTTTTAAACCAACAAAACTAGTAATAGGCTTACCAGCTGCTTCATCTTTGAATTTACCAATTACTTTTTTATTATTATCGAAAAAGAACTTAGAAGATTTCTCGTAATCACTATTGTCAAATAGTTCTTTAGATTGATATAAATCTTGATAAACATCATCTGCTTGGATATGATAGCATAATGAATCTGTATCAGTGAATAATAACTTGGCACCTTCACCGTATTTCTTTTTAATGAAATTGTAATGAAAGTCGTACATTAACACTTTACTCAAATCCAAAATGCACATACCAACATATGATGGTTTATCAAGTTTTAACCTTTCTAATTTACTATTGACAGCTACTAAGTTCTCATTAAATATTTTAGATGAAACGAATGTTGGTTTACTACTTAATTTTAGTAACTGTTTTTCATCAGTTACTAATTTTACATTGCAGCGTTTTCGGAGATTCTCCATAGTCTTACCGAAGACACTATTATTCATTAATTTAAAGAAGTCTTTTTCAAAACTATTTTTTGCGTCTTTTCTCTTACATGTATTGAAATCAATATATTGCTTTAACCAAGGTCTTTCACGGAATTGTAAAACTCGATGCACTTTTTTTAATTTTAAACCAAGACTTAAATAAAGCTTTAAATTTTTTTCATGAAGAACATATTTTTCTTTAGTAGATAGTGTTGGTATTAACTTACGTATTTTGCTGCTGCTAATTTTGAATTTTTCTTTGATCTCTTTACAATAATCAGAAAGCATATCATCAGTAACGTTTAGCTTTTCTGCTGCACACGGGTAGTCATTATGTAAATCATGTAACTCTTTTGGGTATTCTAAATCAACTTCATAAATCCTGCCAATACCATACTCTTTTGGTAAAATAGTATCTACATTATCTAACCATTTAAAATTGCAATAAGGTAACGGCTTTGACATAGCCCAACCATAAAGATTATTAGCATCTAAATACATAATATAACTAGACTGTTTTTGAGGATCATAATCTTTCATGTACTTATTATTGGCTTTAGCATGTCGGTGAGCAATATAAGAGATACCACCTCTCATACCTTTTTCAATAAAAAGCTGTTGGTCAATATCAGTAATTAAATCTAAATAGACTCTAGTCATTTTAAGCATAGCATCCCATGCTAAACCAGGGCTAGTAAAATAGTGGCAAGGATCGAGTCTATAATAAGAAAGACAAGTATTTCTAAAATTTTCAAATACATCTGATAATAAATTGACATCTGTTTTTAAGTACAAATCATGATATTCACCTATATTTTTTATGCTGAACGTATTCCAAACTTTATGAGCATGACTATAATCTTCATCACTTATATCTTTATCAGTTAATTGACTGTAAAAATCTTCTTTACTAGGCAATTTAGTATCATCAAACTTTTGAAAGCTATCCATGTAATCGTAAGGATAAACACCTTTCTTCTTTAAGAGACTAGCCTTTTTTCCAAATTCCATCTCAGTGTAAGTGAATCCATCTTTTGGAAGATTAGCCGCTAATCTATCGAGACTAATACTCATAAACTGAAAACTATCTAAAAACTGAAGGTGTTTACCAAGGCTAAAAGACATATATTTTTCTGTATTACATGGAATTACATTAATTCCTAAATATGGAATAAATTTCTCGTCATTTTCTATCCCTATTTTACTATCTATATTTTTTCTTTCAGTTATTTTTTTGTTTTCTATCTCTATTTTTGCATTTTCACGTGTAATTACTTGTCCAATTTCTTGCATTATTAAATGGCTGTCATAGCCTTTTAGATTGTGAAATATAACTGGTATTTTGATTTTTTCTGCTGATATTTGTAATGTTAAATTGCAATAGTCATGAGCAGAACCACGATATTTTCCAGTAATATGGCAATGATCTCTAACTTTTACACTATCTTCTTTATATATTCTATCACAAATATGACAATGAGTAGCTTTTTGAAACTCTTCTTCATCTCTTTCAGTCATTTGTAATGGTTTGTTGAAATTTTCTCTCATTACTTTCTGGCAATCTTCTACTTCTAACAACATGCATTCTAAAAATTTAGATGCTGCATTTTCACTTGTGCTATCACGTCCTCTGTAAATTACTGTATCTTTAGAATACTTCTTATCATAATGACAAACAACTTTATAACCAAAACCGCAAGCAGTGTGTCTCTGATATTTTTCTGTGTATGATTTCTTATCTGAAGGTTGACAAGTACTTATCTTTTCAGTTAGAGATTCAAAATCTGCGTAAATAACAAAAGGAACTGGTAATTGTTTATGATAATTTTTAAAATGGACTTTTGGTATGTGTTCTTTTCCATCTTTATCAACATAGACTTTTGGTAATTGGATAGCCTGAACACCATTAATAAGGATACAATCTTTTACATGCTCTGCTAAAGCATCTTCAGAACGAGAGAATTGCAGACAATACTTACAAAAATATTTTTTACACTTCATTTTAGTAGATAAATACATTAGTTTATTAAAATCTTTGATATAGACATAGTGCTGTTTAGCGGTAGCCGCGATATCTTCAATATATAATAAGTCCATATGGTCAACATAGTTTTTTCGAGAAATTCTAATAGGATAGAATGACTCCTCATAACCAAATACACTAATATTGATTTTATTTTGATCCTCTATTCTATCTATTTGTTTAATAGTGACTGGAAAAGTAATGCCACTGTAATCTAATTTTTTAACGAATTCTTTATCTGTAAGTTTGATTCTTTGGGGATTTCTATCTTGAGGATTTAGATGTCTGACATGACACCAACGAAAACACTCATCATCTTCATTCTGGAGATTGATTAAACCTTTATTTGAATTTTGTAGCTTTTTTGGTAAAGGAATGTATGAATTACCTCTCAAAGGTACATACTTTGTAATATTAATGTAGTGATGTAAAATCTCATCAACAGTCCAACCAGAACCACCTGATATCCAACCAGCTATTTTATTTGAAATGAATTGGGTAGCACGATCTAAAGCTTCAATGATCTCATCACTATTAGTAATAGTAAAAGTACTGCTGTTGAAATAAGCATCTTTAAATTCAAAAATTACCTCTCCTTCTAATATTATTTTCTTTTTAAAAGTAATTTTAAGAGTGACTTGAGCTTTAAATCCTCTCCATTGGTCTCCATTTAAAAGGCTCTCTAATTCACTAGCTACATCATTTGTAGTATAGTATAATTGCATTAATGGATCTTTTTTCTCTATGATATTTACCTCAAATGATTTGGCATGTCTTCTTAAAGCTTTACTCTTTTCTTTTACTAGTTTTTTTCGAGATTTTTTGTCTCTTAAAATTGTTTGGAACTCACGTATTGCCTCAGGTTTATAATAAGGAGTAATTTCATCAATGAGTTTTTTAACTTTCTCTGAAACTGGTTTTGGAATTGATCTTGGTAGAGGAATTGGCCATGACTTTTCTGTTCTCGGTTTTGGCTTTGGCTTTGGAGGGGCATATTTAGTTGGTTTTAATGGATCAGGTAATAATTTAATTATTTTTGATTTTCTACTTGGAAGAATCTTTACTTTTCTATTAGGAACAGGAGTATCTAATAATGTCTTCCCAAATGTCTTCCCAAATGACTTCCCAAATGATTTTTTCATTAATATATACTGTCTATCGATTTTTTTTTAAATAAAAAAAATCGTTAAACATTATTTTTATAATTCAATTAATGGGTGAACTTTATAGTAATTACGCTCATGCTTTTTAGTTTTTAGATGTGACCATTTATTTCTTAATGTATAGTCTTTTCCATTCTTACAGACATCACAATACCATTCTGTGTTTTTCATCTTATGATTTTTATATTTTTTTCTATATTCAGTATAATTTTCTTTCTTTAGCTTATCCATTTCTTCTTCATTCCATGTCATCTGTATATCTATATTGTCTATTAATTTTTAAATTATAAATTTTTCAATTCTTTTAATGAAACCCAACTATTGAATTGGTCAGGGTATCCTTTCCATTTAACTAAAGCTTTGTCCTTAGACTTTCGAATGACTTTTTCGATTCTAAAAATAGTTTGGTCTGTCTTTTGTAACTCTTCTCTGTAAAAAGTGCCTTTAATTTCTTCACCACTGAGGTCTTTTATCTTGTAAGTAATCGGACTAGTCGGTCTAATTTCATCTATAACAAATACTTCTTCAGTCCAATTAGGTGTATATCCTTTATCAAAAGTCTTTCTTTTGTATTTGCTTATTCTAACAGTATCACCTACTTTAAAAAGTGAGCCTGCGGATGAGGAAGGGTCTCCTCCCACCATTTTTAAATATACTTTTCCATAGTTTTCAGGTTTTCTGGCTTCATTTGGTGTCATACCTATTGATCTATTTTTGCTGTTATTGTAAGAAGCGAGTATTTTTGGTAAAATGTCGATGTAGACAGTGTTATTTTGCATAGTAAATCTCTTGTACATTTTTTCTTTAATAGTTCTGTTCCATCTCTCACAGACAGATGACTTTTCTTCATTTTCAGTGGAATAGATTTCGATTTTATGTTTAGCTAATAGATCTAGCACATTTTTGTTATAATATTCTTTTCCTTTGTCCACCCATAACTTTTTAGGTTTATTTTTTTTAAATATGCTTTCGAAAGCTTTAGAGACTTCTAAGCCAGTTTTTGTCTTTAAAGGCACTATCCAACCATATTTACTGAAAAGGTCTAAGACCATCAAAAGATATTTATAACCTCTATTCCATTTACTCAATTTTTGCATTTCGACTAAGTCTGAACACCAAATGAAGCCAGAAAACCTGAAAACTATGGAAAAGTATATTTAAAAATGGTGGGAGGAGACCCTTCCTCATCCGCAGGCTCACTTTTTAAAGTAGGTGATACTGTTAGAATAAGCAAATACAAAAGAAAGACTTTTGATAAAGGATATACACCTAATTGGACTGAAGAAGTATTTGTTATAGATGAAATTAGACCGACTAGTCCGATTACTTACAAGATAAAAGACCTCAGTGGTGAAGAAATTAAAGGCACTTTTTACAGAGAAGAGTTACAAAAGACAGACCAAACTATTTTTAGAATCGAAAAAGTCATTCGAAAGTCTAAGGACAAAGCTTTAGTTAAATGGAAAGGATACCCTGACCAATTCAATAGTTGGGTTTCATTAAAAGAATTGAAAAATTTATAATTTAAAAATTAATAGACAATATAGATATACAGATGACATGGAATGAAGAAGAAATGGATAAGCTAAAGAAAGAAAATTATACTGAATATAGAAAAAAATATAAAAATCATAAGATGAAAAACACAGAATGGTATTGTGATGTCTGTAAGAATGGAAAAGACTATACATTAAGAAATAAATGGTCACATCTAAAAACTAAAAAGCATGAGCGTAATTACTATAAAGTTCACCCATTAATTGAATTATAAAAATAATGTTTAACGATTTTTTTTATTTAAAAAAAAATCGATAGACAGTATATATTAATGAAAAAATCATTTGGGAAGTCATTTGGGAAGACATTTGGGAAGACATTATTAGATACTCCTGTTCCTAATAGAAAAGTAAAGATTCTTCCAAGTAGAAAATCAAAAATAATTAAATTATTACCTGATCCATTAAAACCAACTAAATATGCCCCTCCAAAGCCAAAGCCAAAACCGAGAACAGAAAAGTCATGGCCAATTCCTCTACCAAGATCAATTCCAAAACCAGTTTCAGAGAAAGTTAAAAAACTCATTGATGAAATTACTCCTTATTATAAACCTGAGGCAATACGTGAGTTCCAAACAATTTTAAGAGACAAAAAATCTCGAAAAAAACTAGTAAAAGAAAAGAGTAAAGCTTTAAGAAGACATGCCAAATCATTTGAGGTAAATATCATAGAGAAAAAAGATCCATTAATGCAATTATACTATACTACAAATGATGTAGCTAGTGAATTAGAGAGCCTTTTAAATGGAGACCAATGGAGAGGATTTAAAGCTCAAGTCACTCTTAAAATTACTTTTAAAAAGAAAATAATATTAGAAGGAGAGGTAATTTTTGAATTTAAAGATGCTTATTTCAACAGCAGTACTTTTACTATTACTAATAGTGATGAGATCATTGAAGCTTTAGATCGTGCTACCCAATTCATTTCAAATAAAATAGCTGGTTGGATATCAGGTGGTTCTGGTTGGACTGTTGATGAGATTTTACATCACTACATTAATATTACAAAGTATGTACCTTTGAGAGGTAATTCATACATTCCTTTACCAAAAAAGCTACAAAATTCAAATAAAGGTTTAATCAATCTCCAGAATGAAGATGATGAGTGTTTTCGTTGGTGTCATGTCAGACATCTAAATCCTCAAGATAGAAATCCCCAAAGAATCAAACTTACAGATAAAGAATTCGTTAAAAAATTAGATTACAGTGGCATTACTTTTCCAGTCACTATTAAACAAATAGATAGAATAGAGGATCAAAATAAAATCAATATTAGTGTATTTGGTTATGAGGAGTCATTCTATCCTATTAGAATTTCTCGAAAAAACTATGTTGACCATATGGACTTATTATATATTGAAGATATCGCGGCTACCGCTAAACAGCACTATGTCTATATCAAAGATTTTAATAAACTAATGTATTTATCTACTAAAATGAAGTGTAAAAAATATTTTTGTAAGTATTGTCTGCAATTCTCTCGTTCTGAAGATGCTTTAGCAGAGCATGTAAAAGATTGTATCCTTATTAATGGTGTTCAGGCTATCCAATTACCAAAAGTCTATGTTGATAAAGATGGAAAAGAACACATACCAAAAGTCCATTTTAAAAATTATCATAAACAATTACCAGTTCCTTTTGTTATTTACGCAGATTTTGAATCTCTAACTGAAAAGATAAGTACTTGTCAACCTTCAGATAAGAAATCATACACAGAAAAATATCAGAGACACACTGCTTGCGGTTTTGGTTATAAAGTTGTTTGTCATTATGATAAGAAGTATTCTAAAGATACAGTAATTTACAGAGGACGTGATAGCACAAGTGAAAATGCAGCATCTAAATTTTTAGAATGCATGTTGTTAGAAGTAGAAGATTGCCAGAAAGTAATGAGAGAAAATTTCAACAAACCATTACAAATGACTGAAAGAGATGAAGAAGAGTTTCAAAAAGCTACTCATTGTCATATTTGTGATAGAATATATAAAGAAGATAGTGTAAAAGTTAGAGATCATTGCCATATTACTGGAAAATATCGTGGTTCTGCTCATGACTATTGCAATTTAACATTACAAATATCAGCAGAAAAAATCAAAATACCAGTTATATTTCACAATCTAAAAGGCTATGACAGCCATTTAATAATGCAAGAAATTGGACAAGTAATTACACGTGAAAATGCAAAAATAGAGATAGAAAACAAAAAAATAACTGAAAGAAAAAATATAGATAGTAAAATAGGGATAGAAAATGACGAGAAATTTATTCCATATTTAGGAATTAATGTAATTCCATGTAATACAGAAAAATATATGTCTTTTAGCCTTGGTAAACACCTTCAGTTTTTAGATAGTTTTCAGTTTATGAGTATTAGTCTCGATAGATTAGCGGCTAATCTTCCAAAAGATGGATTCACTTACACTGAGATGGAATTTGGAAAAAAGGCTAGTCTCTTAAAGAAGAAAGGTGTTTATCCTTACGATTACATGGATAGCTTTCAAAAGTTTGATGATACTAAATTGCCTAGTAAAGAAGATTTTTACAGTCAATTAACTGATAAAGATATAAGTGATGAAGATTATAGTCATGCTCATAAAGTTTGGAATACGTTCAGCATAAAAAATATAGGTGAATATCATGATTTGTACTTAAAAACAGATGTCAATTTATTATCAGATGTATTTGAAAATTTTAGAAATACTTGTCTTTCTTATTATAGACTCGATCCTTGCCACTATTTTACTAGCCCTGGTTTAGCATGGGATGCTATGCTTAAAATGACTAGAGTCTATTTAGATTTAATTACTGATATTGACCAACAGCTTTTTATTGAAAAAGGTATGAGAGGTGGTATCTCTTATATTGCTCACCGACATGCTAAAGCCAATAATAAGTACATGAAAGATTATGATCCTCAAAAACAGTCTAGTTATATTATGTATTTAGATGCTAATAATCTTTATGGTTGGGCTATGTCAAAGCCGTTACCTTATTGCAATTTTAAATGGTTAGATAATGTAGATACTATTTTACCAAAAGAGTATGGTATTGGCAGGATTTATGAAGTTGATTTAGAATACCCAAAAGAGTTACATGATTTACATAATGACTACCCGTGTGCAGCAGAAAAGCTAAACGTTACTGATGATATGCTTTCTGATTATTGTAAAGAGATCAAAGAAAAATTCAAAATTAGCAGCAGCAAAATACGTAAGTTAATACCAACACTATCTACTAAAGAAAAATATGTTCTTCATGAAAAAAATTTAAAGCTTTATTTAAGTCTTGGTTTAAAATTAAAAAAAGTGCATCGAGTTTTACAATTCCGTGAAAGACCTTGGTTAAAGCAATATATTGATTTCAATACATGTAAGAGAAAAGACGCAAAAAATAGTTTTGAAAAAGACTTCTTTAAATTAATGAATAATAGTGTCTTCGGTAAGACTATGGAGAATCTCCGAAAACGCTGCAATGTAAAATTAGTAACTGATGAAAAACAGTTACTAAAATTAAGTAGTAAACCAACATTCGTTTCATCTAAAATATTTAATGAGAACTTAGTAGCTGTCAATAGTAAATTAGAAAGGTTAAAACTTGATAAACCATCATATGTTGGTATGTGCATTTTGGATTTGAGTAAAGTGTTAATGTACGACTTTCATTACAATTTCATTAAAAAGAAATACGGTGAAGGTGCCAAGTTATTATTCACTGATACAGATTCATTATGCTATCATATCCAAGCAGATGATGTTTATCAAGATTTATATCAATCTAAAGAACTATTTGACAATAGTGATTACGAGAAATCTTCTAAGTTCTTTTTCGATAATAATAAAAAAGTAATTGGTAAATTCAAAGATGAAGCAGCTGGTAAGCCTATTACTAGTTTTGTTGGTTTAAAAAGCAAAATGTATTCTTATTTGACTGAGACAGAACTAGGAAAAACTAAAAACAATAAGACAGCTAAAGGTGTTAAAAAGTATATTATAAAGAGAGATCTTGAACATTCTAATTATAAAGATACTTTATTTGAAAATAAACAGATGAAGCATAAGATGAAAAGTATTCAATCAAAGCTTCACCAGATATCAAGTTGTGAAATTAATAAAATCAGTTTATCTTGTTATGATGATAAAAGATATATACTAGATGATAAAATAACAAGTTATGCTTATAGAAATTGTAAAATTAAAAATATTTTTTAAATTATGTATAATGAAACCTGATAATCAAAAAGATAACAGATATTCTATACCTGATGATTTTGATCCTACTCTATATTGTGTATACAAAGCAGTTACAAAACTATTAGATAGAGAAGATACACCTTCAGTTTCTTTAAAAGATAGTTTTATAGATAATTTTGTAAAAATTTTACATTTTAGTAGAGATTATAAAAATCTTCTCGATGATTATATAGAAAATGACCATCTAACTGAATCTTGTGGTAACATCTTGAATGTTGATTTAGATAATAATTTAAATGCAAACTCAGATTTTTTAAAACTAGCTTTAAACATTTTAAGAGATTATATTGACTCAATTAAAGACGTAGTAGGAAAAGAAGACGATTTTGATATAGATCAATTAAAAGCTATAGTTCAAATTATAGAAAAACATTTTGATTTTTTTATAGATCTAGATTCACATCCTGACAGATTTGATGGAAAGATATAAATAAAGAATAGACATTTTTTTAACAGTTTTTGTGTACTTATTTTTTTATCAATTTTAAATCAATATACAAAAATTTCCAGTGAATTTTTAAACCATTTAACTTGGTTATTTTTAAACCTTTTCGTTTGGCTATTTTTAAACCTTTTCGCATGGCTATTTTTTAAACCATTTCACAAGGCTATTTTTAAACCATTTTGCTTGGCTATTTTTAAACCTTTTCAAAGCAAGCTGTAAAAAATTGATAGACAATTTTATTACACCTTGCTAAACCTTTTTACTTGGCTGTGCTCGTACCCCTCACATCTATACTTGGAACCTTTTTTACATGGCTATACTTGAAACCTTTTTACATGGTAATTTTTAAACCTTTTTTACAGGGTGATTTTTAAACCTTTTTACAAGGCGATTTTTTAAACCTTTTTTATTTGGTAAAAGAGTAGTAAATTTTAAACCTTTTTACTTGGCTGTGCTCGTACCCCTCACATCTATACTACTCGCATGAATTCCGTTCCGCTTCGCATACTTCTATCACTCATTCACGAAATTCGCTCGCACAAACATCAATTTGGCGTGTTGGATAATAAATCTCTTATTAGACGTTTTGTTGTGTAGTATCGCTGAGAATTTTTACTCGTTGTTTGTATTTTGACTCGCCCTACGGGCTCGCCAAAATACGGCACAACTCGTAAAAATACTCAGCGATACTACACAACAAAACGTCTATTAACCCTACTAGTACCCTTGACATCCTCAAGTTTTTTCTCTTTTATCTGGAAGTCATCAGATAAACATACATACATGTACACAAGCTCCAGATCTTTGATTGGAAAACACATGAAGCAACATGGAGTCAACAAACTAACTATCCAGAACAAGTTTTTGATCTTCAAAAAGTGCTGGAAAATACTAGACTGCCTTATTTACAAAATGTTGTTTATACAAGATCTCAAACCATCATTGAAATTGTGCCACTGGACTTGATTCGTGTGAAGCTATTCTATTAGCATAATTACCACACACACACACAGGAATGCCACCTAATGATATTCATTACACAGCTCCTAATTTTAACAATTTTGACATTCAACAATTTTTATTCTTGATAACGATGAAAGATACATCAATATGTCAGATTATGTTACTCCTTATATTTCTTGTTAAATGCTTTAACAAGCAACTGAGCATTTTATCTATTAGATGTTTGAAAGGTTTTGAGAGTCCTTAAGGTAGAGAGGGCACTGTTTGAGTTGGTGTCTTGCCAAAGGACACAACACAATGACCCACCCACTCAAACCTAACTATTCCTTCCTAATTCCATATTTGTACTGGTCATAATCCAAATGCATATCCCATGTATAGAAATCGCAAGACACATTTGAAAAAAATCACAGGATAGCTAAGGGACAAAATTTTATTGACAAGCTTGTTGTAATGTCAGTGGCAGATCTAGAGGATGGGCCCGGGGGGAGCCTTATCTGGGGTAAAAAAGAAGAAATCACAGAAGGGAGAAGAGCCAGCAGGGCAAGTGAATCAAAACTGGGCTTTCCCCCCCCCCCCCACCCCACTTAGCTCAAGGTCTAAATCTGCCACTGAATGCAGGTGTTTGGAATGCATGGAACTTGAGTCTACATTCACTCTGAAAATTTACATTCATTTGTGAGATCTATAGGAATCATAATCACAAATGAAGGGCAAAAAGGATTATCAGTGGATTTTAGCCTGACACATGGTAATCATGACTTGTGAAACACATTTATTACAAACAACAACAAATAAACTTTATTAATAATTAATTAAAAGAACATGTACAACTTGCATATAGCGTAAGCTAGTCAAGGCAAGTTGTGCGGGAAGAAAAAAAGAAAAAGAAGAAAAATGAACCAATTTGTAAGCTTCAAATAAAAGACTATGAATCATGACAGGAATAAACTATAAATAGAATACAGTCGTTAGCATCCGGCGATAAATATGTTTACAGAATTGCTAACCATACATGTACATGTATACAAAGGAAGACTGACCCAAGGTCAAGGTGGTGTAGACATTACCATGCATTGTCTGTGCATGAACTCTTGGAGGACTCCCATATCAAAAGAACAGGGATGCTCATTGATATTCAATGAAGCTACAGCTCTCCCCAAGGTGCAGATAAGAAAATGCAGCACTACAGTCAGTGAAACAAACCTGCATCTAGTTTCATAAAGAATGTTGGTTTCTCTACTATAACATCACAGTGCTTCTCCTGGTTTGGTTTAAAAGGCAATGAGGAGAAGTCCTCCAGTTCATTTAACCTGCAAAAATATACATCAGCCTCTAATTATCTGAGGAGTTTTAGAATGAGAATGTGATCCAGTATTTCACGTAATATATCAAAAACAATTGCGAGTGTTTCATCAGGGGTTCCAAACATCGAGAAAGTAAAGAAAGCACGAGGCCACAGGCCGAGTGCTTTTATTGTTTCGAGGTGTTTGGAACCCCTGATGAAACATGAAGCTTGAGTTTTTGATATGGCTTCTCAAATGAAACAATAAGAAATTATGCAGTGACATGTTTTTGTTTAAACAAAACAATAAGAAATTATGCAGTGTTAAATATTTCCCCTTTTCCGAAAGACCGCGTTTGTATGCATGATTCATTAGCGTCCAACCACAAACGAGGAAGGAGCGACACAGTGTAGGAACCAAAAATGGTTTACGAAGAAGAGAATTTAGACAAGAAAGTCCTATTCCCTGTCATCAAGGTATAAAACAAATACGCGTTAACTATTTTAACGAATAGTGAATTACTCGGGTAAAGAAAAATATCCATTCCTTCGGGAGGCTCGTTCAGATATTACCTGATTTACATTAGGTTTCGAAGCGCTAGAGTTACATATTAAGGAAATCGTTATGCTTGAGTCTGAATTGTTGGCAAAGCAAATTTGTCATTGAATTGGGGCCAAAAGTAGGTAAAGAAATATCCACCGAAAACTGTTTATGGAACAGTCTTTAGTATCGAAGGCTATGTGTATTTAAAACTGTTTTTAATTTCCAATTTCCTGAGTTTTATTGTTAAAATTATTTTATCATAAAAGTGCAAGTTCCCAAGGATGCTAATTTTTAAATTCTGTTCTTATGTTTAATATTTTTTGTTTTGATGCGTGAATCTTCATATCCAATGAGGAATCAGATGAAAACAACGTGTGGTTTGGATACGATATCCAAAACACATGTGGTTTTCATCTAGGTTTTCATTGGGTATCAAAACTCAAGCATGTGACGAATTAAGCCATTTGTTATTGGCTGTCAAACTAATGAATTATTAATAAGTTTGAGAATGCATATTCTACCTATCTTTTCTCAGATTATTTTTTAAACATCTATTTCAACTGTTTTGGTGCTTTTAATAAAAGAAATATAATTTCAGTCATTGTACTACAGTTGAACCTCCTGTAAGTGACCACCCAAAATCTCAAGCTTAGGTGGTCGCTTATGAGAGGTCGTCGCTTACATGTTCAGGAGCTTAGACCATATTGGATTAAAATTTTGCCTCATTAGCATATGGTAATTTTCAGACATTTAAGGTCGTCTCTTTTAAGACTGACAGGGCACAGTCTTTGTGCATATTTTCTTTAAATTTTGAGATGTTTTATTCATGTGAAAAGTCATTGGCCACTCCTCATTGAGAAATTTCTGTCTCTTAAAACTACTCATGAATGCAATAATGTTACAACACCTTATTACCCACTTACGGGAAGTAAAAACAAAGGAAAATTTTAAACTTTGAGCTCTAAAAGTGGTCATGGTTGCTTGCAAGAGGCAGTCACTTACAAGAGGTTCCAAATATAGTGATTTGACTTGAAAACTTTTGGTATTTTGAAAATTGGTCGCTGAGGAGAGGTGGTCACAACCAGAGGTTCCACTGTATTGTACACTGTTCAAAAACTCTTGTTTAAGCTGCTGTAAATTCCAAGAAATAGATAACAACAACAACAAAATTTTTAAGTCTACAATTTATTTATGCAGATGAAAGATCACTCAAACAACACTCAGTTATTGACAATCATCATCTGAATGTCCAATGCAAAAAATCATTTGTGAATAAACTTTAGTCGCTCTTTATTACTACACTAACTGTAGAAGGTTCCCCTGTGAAACACCACCAGACTTAAAAACTTCATGAAATTTTTGGAGGAACTTTCACAATAGACCATTTTACAGTTGTTGGCTTAGTGACCTGGCCTCTGAATGGCAGTGAGGCTGCAGTTGACCTTGTTTTGATACAGACCTCACTGCTTTTATTGTGCAAATTAAGTTGTTCTTATGCTAACTAGTTGGCATTTACATGAGAAAAGCTGGGAGGTCTGTATCAAAGCAAGGTCACCTCCAGCCTCACTTACATTCATGACCAGGTAACTAAGCACACAACTGTAAGATGGCCTATTATCCCCCAGCCAGTGTTCTTTCCCCCTTAAGGAATCATGGTAGGTGGATTGACAGTGTTTGGAAATCGCGCTCTTACGCTGGCACTTTAAAAGAAAACCCCATCAACCTATACATTTTCTGAAAGCTTAATAGTTATAGAATACAATCATATTTTTGAAATTTTCTAAAAAGTTATTGTCACAGTAATATGAAAAGAAATACCCAGAAACACTGCTTCGCTTAAATTGGTTCGCTTCTGCACATGAATTATCGGAGCGGCACGATTAACATCAGAAATGTTTACTCCCACATCACCCTCAAAAAGGGTGTCGGCAATTTTCCAGATGTGGTTTTGTCTTTTTTCTACAACCTCCTAAAGTTTGATATTCTAAACACAGGTGTTTCCTTCCACTAAAGAGGCCACAACTCTGAAATGGAAGCGAAATTAAACAAAGCCCGACACCCTTTTTCGAAGGAGGTAATCTAGAACATACCTGCCGATTTTCAGCCAATTCCATTGGAAGACGCGCGTATACGAACTAAAAATGTTAACCTCTATATGCAGTTTTATTTTATCGAGAAAAAGACAAAAAACCTTTTACGAGATTGGCATGATTAGGTGTTAAAAATTCCTTCAGCGCTGAAAGATGTCGGCATGGGTCAGTTTACCAAAACAATGGGTCATGACAACTTGAAATAAACAGACATCTACACTGCAGTGAAATCGTCCGAGAAGCGAAAAACTACTAAAAGCTTTAAACAGGTTTGTATTTAAACTGCCGTGATTATTTCGTTGGCAGCATTGGTATTAATGTTACAGGTCAATTTGTTCCTTTGGTCAATTTGTTTCAACCTAGGTCAATTTGTTCCAACCTACAATCATGGACAAAAGTCTTGGGACAAATTTACATTTGAGGTGCTTTTTCACACGCGCCAAGCAAACAGTCAGGCGCGAATTCATCTACACTTGTTTAGCCCCTCTCTCTCCCCCTCCCCCCGCCCCCTCTACAATGTTGGACAAGTGTACACGCTCTATTTCTCCGGACAACATTGTATGGGGGGCGGGGGGGGGGGGGGGGAAGAAACGCATAACAGTCCTTTTTTAAAAACTCCGTTTTAAAAACACAAAAAATTAGTGCAATTACACAAGTGTCCCAAGGAATTTTGTCCAGGATTGTCTGATTTTTACGTCTCATGGAAAAATGCACAATTACGATGTTTTTGGCCCTAAATACATTTAGGGCCCGAGAGTGTGAATATCTGAGTTAAGAAAGGCATTTCTTAGAGCTTTTACCCGGCTTTTCCGTATTTTTTAATGGTTTTGGACCCGCCGGGAAAGGTGTTGATCTCACATAGTATAGAAACTTTTGTATGTGATGGCGGTGATAATGGAGTCGCTTGATTTGGATATGTAACGAACTGTTAACATTAATGTACAGTTCTTCAGATCCTTCAATATTTTTAGAAACGACAAATCTGGTATTTAAGCCAGTCTTTGTGACCACCTTAACAGTTATTACAGCTTGTTTCAGTGAGTACAAATTATAGTGAGGCGCTTTACTCTTCGGGTAGTGACGTCAGCGTTCACTGGTCATCGCGCAGTACTCAGCGGCGAAGAAAGACAGTGTTAATTCAATTTCCTCAAAGTATCGACTAAGAATGCCAGTCAAAATATCTTTTCATTACGGCAGTTATGGTCCTTTTTGGAAATAAGTTCACAAAAGTCATTTCACAGCACGCTGGCAGTAAATACAACGGTTCTCACTAAATCCAGTATAGAAGAGTTAACTTTAAAACAATTCTTAACAATGAAAAATGAGAACCGTGTTTGCAGAGCTCAAAATTAAGTTTTTCCCAGCAATAAAGGTGTGGAAGATCGATTTCCAAATACAGTTGACTTAAGACGTCTTAAATGCGAGCTTTTGGAAATAGTTAGGCGGATTTTAAGGTTTTAAAGTGAGTACCGTGGCTGAGAACCGTTGAGTTATGCAAATAAGAAGGGACCAACTCATTGCGCGTGACATCAAAAAATGTCACACAATGTCATTTCGGAAACAAATAAAGGGAAATGACTCCCAAAGGCTGGAAACAACTTTCAAATGCTTTGTTCGGTACCTTTTGGGTGAAAGTAGTGTTTGCGATGCACGCTCACTGCCTGCATGCATCACATATTCATGATACAGTTGACTTCGAGATTTGACATTTCCGCGCGATTTCCAGCAGCGAAGACCTTCTGTTTTTCTTAAAAACCAAGGCTTTTGCTCGCTGTTCGACAGAAATTCTTGTCTTTACACAATGATCTATAATGCCCGTTGCTGCTTTTAGCGTTAACCATGTTTGTCCCTTCAAATACCGCACGCGCCATTCTGAGATAGAACACTTAAAATTCCGATTTACACCTCGCGTGGAGAAAAATTAAAAAAGAAAACAAAATGCGTTAATAAACCACGAAATAGCTCAGAAACAGTCATTGTATAACGATCTATTCACAGAGTCTAGAAAAAACACATTTAGAATGTAGAAAACCACTGAAAAATGACATTTGATTTCTTAACTTAAATTCAGACAATCATGGACAAAAGTCTTGGGACAAATTTACATTTGAGGTGCTTTTTCACACGCGCCAAGCAAACAGTCAGGCGCGAATTCATCTACACTTGTTTAGCCCCTCTCTCTCCCCCTCCCCCCGCCCCCTCTACAATGTTGGACAAGTGTACACGCTCTATTTCTCCGGACAACATTGTATGGGGGGTGGGGAAGAAACGCATAACAGTCCTTTTTTAAAAACTCCGTTTTAAAAACACAAAAAATTAGTGTAATTACACAAGTGTCCCAAGGAATTTTGTCCAGGATTGTAGGTCAATTTGTTTCAACCTAGGTCAATTGGTTTCAACCTAGGTCAATTTGTTTTCTAGGTAGGTCAATTTGATATTACAGTAAGATTAATTTGTATATAGTTAGGGCAGAGGTACATGTACTGTAGTGTAATAATGGGTGAGTATGTCTGATTTGAATAATTTAAGGAAATTTATTACAACTACAATGTATATGTAATTAAAAAAATAGTGGAACTTGCATCCAAGTGTCCATGGCTCACTGGTAAGGCATCAGGACATGAATCCAAAGGAAAATCAAAGGTCTGTGGTTCAAGGCTCACAAGGTAAGCATTGAGATAAAAAGAATATGGGCTGCAATGTTGGGAGCACAGGGAGGGAATAGTAGGTGAAGTAAGTAGAGTGGAGATGAAGAGAGGGAGGATGAAGAGAAGGTGCCAAAAACATTTTTCTTTGCCGCAAAAAAAAAAACTCAAATTGACCTACGTTGAAACAGCTTGACCTAGGTTGGAAAAAATTTAACCTGAATTTAAATTTTTTGAAACCATATACGCCCTGCGAAGCCAAAAAGAGGAAATCTCAAGGTCTACATCATCTACACGATTCTCTAGCCTGAATTTCAGCTGTCTACTCCTCTCGCTAAGTCTCGGGAGAGAGACGTCTGAAAGCACTGGGCGATAATGCTGTCCGGTGACGTCACGAGTGAAATGTGGTAATTTATTAAATTTCACACACGACCTTCAGCGCAAAAACAAGTCTAGACAAAACCGTTAAGTTTTGGTGACGTCAATCATCTCCACCTCCTTATCAACCGTATGCACAATTTACAAAAAAAGTCTTAAACTTTGCAGCGGTCCACTCGTAAAAATTATCATTTTACTTTCAGTATGCTCGGTTAGTTCACTAAATACACTGGAATTAAATATTCCTTGAAATTTGTAACTGAAGACGGGCGGATTGTAATTGGGTTTCTCAACGGCCGTTCGCATGCATGACTGACCTCGAGTCGGAGAGCAAGCAAATCTACAACGCGGCAAACTAAATTATTTCTTTACGTATTCGCTACGGACTGAACAAAACTTCTAATGAAACTTATAATTTTGTGGTAATAGGTTATAAGTTTTATAGGTTTAAGTATACGTTCAGCCCGTAGCCCCGAGAAAATACATGCAGAATAATTTGTTTGCTCGCGTGCAGATTTGCTTTCTCTCGGAGTCATTCATGCATGAGAATGGCCGTTGAAAAACCCAACAAACGTCTTCATTTATGGATTTCAAGGAGTGTTTAATGCCAATGTATTTAGTGTGCTAGCTGTACATATCGAAAGTAAAATGATAATTTTTACAAGTGAACTGCTGCAAGTTTTCAGACTTTTTTTCAGGTAAATTTTGCAGACGACTAACTTTCGTTTGAAAAATGGCTGTGCTGCTTTGAAACTTCAATCCCTACTGACTAGTGGAGCCGAGCCATATGATGACTATGAAATCCCGTAGGCAAGTTTACGAATACATCGCTTCCGTTAAGAAATTCTGCAACTGCCTTTTCCTGTTGCGGATAGTGGTTTTGAACTCCAAATGAAAACAGAAACGGCTTTAACTCTTGTTATGTGGCTTTAGGTCCTTTAGCTCGCGATTTTCTTCTGTCATCTTCAGTGAACGCGCAAAGTTTGGCAATAAAATTATTCAAATTATTCGCGTCGGGCGAATAAATTAACACGGCAACCAATCAGAACCACTACCAGGTTTTCGGGTAGTGACGTCACCAGACAGCATTATCGCCCAGTGCCTTCAGACGTCTCTCTCCCGAGACTTAGCGAGAGGAGGAGACGGCTGAAATTCAGGCTACACGATTCTCAGGATTCTACATCAGTGCTTGCATGACTCTCTCGCTGTGGAAGTTTCGGAATATCGCGTCCGTTCTTCTGCAATTTTGTGCAACTAGCACTTGTTGTATTTTGACCTTCAGCTTCATTGGTGGGACTAGTGTCCTTGAGTTCCTTCAACCATTCTTCTTAGTTTAAAACAATGTGACCCTTGCTCAGATCAGGAGCCAAAGATCTTGTTGGACGCTGAAGCTTTTGATTCCACCAGAGTTTTGCCTCTTCGGCTTCTTCGGAGACGAAAATAGGCAAGAAGTTTTCTTGCAGGTTTTCGTCCAAACTTAAAGAAAATTTGACAAGAACCTAAGCTTAACTTACTTGTGATGAAACAACCAGATTGAGAAAAGTTCGCGTGCGCAAATAAAACGCCGCAATTCGCATTACATGTGACAACTGGCGGTGAATTTTAATTCGAGCTGTCAACGCACCATAAGAGGTTTCATGAGATTAAAAAATAGTTTTTATCTTTATCGTAAAAAGTAAAAAAGCTTTTTTCACCATTCTTTTTGAAAATTATTTTTCTCAGTCTTCTCGATTTGAACAGCGAAAAAAGATTTTTCGCATTTTTCGTAAAAATCCACCTACTATGATACCTTAAGTAACACTCATTCTCAATTAGTTATCAATTGTTCAATTATTGATTACACTTACATTGATAATATAAACATAGGCACGCAAGGCGTGCAAGAGTTATTTTTTGTGAATAACAAGTCCAAGTAGTAGTGAATAATGCTTATCAGTCAATGGTGTTACCAGTGTGGTCCATTAAAGTGATTGGTCAGTAAAGCCTTCATGGTAATGGCTGCAAGACTCGTGTTAAGTTTGTCATCGGTCATTGGTCGGTTTCGATCCATCTATTGTTAGTTGTTAGAAGTCCGTCTATCGGTTTTGTTTTTGTCTTGGATAACTCGTTTGTAAAGCACCTGCACTTGTTGACATCTGTTACGAGGCTTTTGTTGTAAGTTAGTGTACCAGCTTTTCAGATTCATTTGTTGAATAGTTTGTGCAGTAAGTTCTCGCTGTAACTCCTTTCATAATTTGAAGTGGTTTTTGACGCCAAAGGTGGCAACAGAATGAGAACGTGCTGTTCTTTGACTCGACCTGTCAGATGTGATAATCTGATAATTAGATCAGTTTTTGTTTATCCGTGAAATGATAGTGTTTTGAAAAAATCTTTCTTCCATTTTTTCTAAGATATTTATCTCCAGCAGTGAAGAGAAAGCACATCACCTTTAAGTTTCCGCGGAAACAAGGGGATCGTGTTGTATAACTTTTCAAGAAAAACAAAAGTGTCATGTTACAAACGTTCCCGTGAAAAGTAAGATTGTCACGTTTTTACTAGTCAACGTATAATTGAATTTAACTCAGTTTATAATAAACATGTTCTGATGCTAACAATGATCGTAGATTTTTTTCCGGTTTTGATATTCCACGAAACCATTTCAAATTAATATCAAAACCAAGAAGACGTTATGAAAGGTAACCCTGAAAAAAGAAAGACACATGAAAAACTGTATAAATATTATAAGACGTGTCAAGTTACCATTTCTGACTAAAAATAGCAAACATCTCGGGGAAACAAGTGCTCACAATTCATCACCTCTAATTGAATTCACTCCCTTGTGAAAAACAAGGGTGTCAAATTACCCTTTGTAAGTAAAAATACAAATTTCGCATTACATTTGCATACAAGAACATAACAATGGTCACTTCCACTTATTTTGTAAACGTTAAAATTGTTTCAAATCTAAACAGTCCGTCTCCTCTAAACTATGTGCTTTGAACTAGAAGCGACGATTTGTGACCTCTAATTGAATTTACTCGTTGTGAAAAACAAAAGTATCAAGTTACCCTTTGTAACCTGAACTAAAATATATTTTCCCATTTGTTTACTACTGACTCATGAACTACTTCAAAACGCAAAACCCATCGCGTTCCTAACTAGCCACCTTTACACTGAAACAACCCAATGTATATTATGTAACTGTCACAATCCCCTCCAAACCGAACTAAAACTCACAAACTGGCAACATACACTTTAGTCTTTATTATTCAAGCACCAAAGTCCTTGTATTTAATACAATCATAGAACTCCCAAGACTTCATATACCTCACTTTAGCTACCTTAAACAAGAAATTTTCTTTTTCTTCTACTACAATTCGTGCTGGCTATTAATGTGATAAAGCGAAAACCCTGATAACATTGCCGAGACAAGTTAAGTTTCATTTATAACGTATCTTCTCATCCCCGTTGTAAACAAGAACCATTATAAATCTAAAATCGTCACAGAATAATTTCTTTTTGTTCTGATGACGAAATTAATCGTAGTCTCTTCGCTTTTCTCGTTGAAACTTATCACTGAAACTGATCAATGGATGCTGAAATTAACGACTCGCCATCGACTTTGCAGCAATATTTAGGTTTCACTACAACACACAAACGATTCGAACCTGGTCACAACATCTTCAAATCTCCGCTAGTGCATTCCGCCCCCTTAAATACAGTTGGTCCTATCACAGAAACCAAATCAACATTAGTAGTAGAGCGGCTAACACTCATTTAATTCAAAACCTTATATAATAGCAAAAGCTCGCCCTTCATCGCGTGCTCGCAGTTATATCCCAAACACTATGTTTCTTTGACTGATTATCCGATTGCTAAAGACTATCAAACCCGCCCACAAAATCCTTAGCCTAACCCACAGAAAATGTCGAGGTAAACCCAATATATGAGTACTTCCTCCTCTTTTACAGAAGAATAAATATGGCCGTTCTCAACTGTATCAGGATCAAATCTTCTCACATACCATTACCTTTGTAACAGGAAATTTGATTGGTGTTTAATAGTAGATCCAATCTGATTGGTGTGACATACATACATCTCTCACTGATCCATGGTCCACTGAACCATGATCCACTGATCCACTCACTGAACCACCCGTCCATAACATACCCGACACGCTGACTAAGAGGTATTTTTTTACAAAAAAATAACTCAAAAATAAATAATCGTTTAACAGCTCTTAATTTGTTTGCTAATACCTGTAGCTGGAGTTAAAAATAATATTACTCATATTTTCTTCTTTTTGACTCCCTTCCCAGGGCTCAAAATAATTTTTGAACAGTGGCCAGTCGTGCTGACCAGCCAAACCAATTTTAGCTTAGTCATGTCTTGTTTTTGACCGGTCAAAATATTGAAAATACCTATTTCGAACAATTTCCCCAATAAGCCAAAAACATCGCCTCATATGCATAAAAAGATGCTGTTAAAAGCATAAAAGTATCACTTACATGTATATATGTTTGCAATTTGCATTTCCACAGGCAGTGGGCTCAGATTGCATTCTACTGAACATAAAACTTGAAATGCAGGGCCTCCAGTGATAACAACAATCAAAACTCGCTATATTATTTTATTAGAAATGCTCATTTAACCGTAGTTACTCTCCATGTAGTTTTATAGTAATTTACAACTTACGTTTGATGCAATTTTGGTTGTTAAAACACTTTCAGTTTTTAAAAAACACTACATATCCAGATATTTTCAAAAACGGAGATTCTTTCTCTGTATTTGAAAAAGTTTAAAAAATCCACGTCTTATTTTGTAACTACAAGCTGCTACAATATTTTATGATTTAACTGTTTATAATTTCCATAAATAAAGCAAATAATTTTTTTCTTGTTTTGTTTGGAAACGGCGTAGGTAACCAGTCAAAATGACCACCAAGCTCACATTTTTTCTGGATAAACAGTCATCTTGGCCAGACATTGTTCAGTGACTAGCCGTTATTTTAAGCCCTGCTTCCTAATGTCTGGTAATGTGATGACACATTACATATCTTGTGTTTGATAATATTAAATTTAACACAATACAAGGTTTTGTTACCATGAACTAAGCTCCATTCTGTATTTTCCGTCTTCACTGAGGGTGTGAGAATCTATGTTACAAAACCCGCCAATTTTCTGAGGCTTAAAAACATTTGATTGTGACCTGTAAAACATGTTAACACTAATCAGTATCAAAATAACAATACACTTAACAGTGCTCTGCACGTTGTTATTAAGGGCTTGTTCAGAAAATTGCCCAACTTTACTACTCTTACATTTATGTGTGGCTTTTTTGCTGAGAAGTTATGAAAACTTATTATAAATACATTCTCTTGCACCTTGCATGTAAGAGTTAAATTAGTAACTTACATAAGGTCTTTTCACAAATCTATCCTGACACTTTCATGTTCACTAATTCAAACCAGAAAGCAGGTCTACAAACATATCTTTCCATTCAGAATGCACAGCAGTTATGTTTTCAGACCCTTGTTATTCGTCATAAAGGAGCTACAATCATGGACAAAAGCAGTTGAGACACTCCCCCAAAAAGACCTGTTTTGTTAAACGTGTGAGTTTTTCAATCCCTAATTTTGACTTTTGGAACCCCTCTCCCTTTGTCAATGTTGTAGCCAGGTGAAAGTGAAAGTGTCCACACAGCGTATTGCAACATTGAAAAGGGGGAGAGGGGGTTGGCTATCAACAAAAAAGATGCTTTTTAAAATTGCGGAAGGACGCCGATAGAAAGCATTTGTTTTGCTCAAATATGTCAACACTTTTGTCCATGACTGTAGCTTCCAGGGAGTAGAGAGGAAGAATTAAATTTAAAAAGGTTCTCTGTAAACTTTACATCTACCTCTCCTGATTTTTGTTGTTCCTAAAATCCATGTATAAGTGTTCAGCTTTACAGTAAGTCAACTGTTTAGAGCACACAAGTGAGGAACTATCCACCTAAGAATAAAAAAAAAAACATTCTCTTTAATTACACATACAAAGATTTTACAATCCTATTAATCATCATTCAGTTAATATGCAATTTCAACAAATTGTGGACATAAAATGGAAGACAAAATAACAAAGTCAAAAGAATTTTTTTAATGTAATCTTAAAAATTAGCTATACTAACAGTAGTTGATTGTCAAACACTATTGTGGTCAAGTTTAAACTTGTTTTTTTTTCAGAGTTAGCATATTAATACAAGTCATATTTCAGTCCTCAAACAAAATACTCATTCTTGAACTATTGGTATACAAAATTAATTATTGTGACCATATAGGATCTTTGTTAGATTCCTTTAAGTAATTAATCAACCATTAAGCCAAGGATGCAGTTATTGTAATTGTGCCTCAAAGTAAGATAACTCATCATTCATGATAATCCTTTGCAAACAGACCACATGTGAAGGAATCATGTGATGAAATCACCTTGTAGCTATCAATGTTCTCTGGACTTTTCCTTACTCTGACATGAGTATTTATCATAAATATACAAGAAAGATTGAAAGCCTTTAAATTCACAAAGTTTAAGCTGCTAACCTCATTTTCTTTAGGTTTACATACAAATTGTAGGTTATCTTGAACAGATTTCACATAACCAAAATCACCTTCCTTCCAGAACTGGTAAATTTTGTTCTCAATCCTGGTCAACAAAAAGAAGTAAATGTCTGTAAAAACTTTTAGTAAGTCTACTTTACATGTATATGTTACTAGGTGTTAATAGTTGCCATAGCTATTTAATTAATAATTGCGTGCTTCTTTTATATAGTATTTTATACTCATATATGAAATTAACTACCATAGTATATAGTGGTTCTTTTTTCTCTCTCATTTTTCTCTTCTTTTCCTCTCTGCTTATGTGACTGTGCATTTGTGCTACACATGTATCTTGCTGAATTGCAATTAACTTTGATTTACCACTGATGTCAACTGGCTGCCTGGCTCCACTAGCCCCTATGGTTATTCTAGGCACTCAGTGTCCTCACTTTTATCATCAATATTTTTGTACAATTAGTAAAATTATAGTGTGAGAGAGTAGAAATAAAGTTTGTTGTTGTTGTTGTTGTGTACTTTTAAATAACAAACTTTTATCATTGTATTATGCTCAAATATAGTAACTAAAAACCAATGTGCAAAAGTAGCAGAAATGTCTCATAAAATCCTTTTTACTGATTTCTAATCTCACTATTAGCGATGTGAGAACACACTGAGGAATCACATTTCCTGAGAATAAACACACCTCATCCCAACGAAGTGTCTCCTAAAAAAAAACAACCCTTCTTCCAAAGAAACAGTTTGTAATAATACAACTGTACTTAAATTGTTTGTTTGTTTAAACCTATGAACGTTAACTAAAAAGAATGTGAGTGAAGAGTGATCATCGCAGTAAATTTTCCAATTAAAGCAATTGGAAAGAAGCCTGAATAAAATCAGGGCATTGCATCAGTATCGAGGAGGTCATGGGTTCGAATCCCGTTGAAGCCCTGATTTTTTCAGGCTTCCTCTTTCCAATTGCTTAAATTGGAAAATTTACTGCGATGATCACTCTTCACTCTCATCTACAACCGCAGTACAAATATTAATTATTTCATATATATATACTTCACAAAAAAGAATGTTAAACTTCGACATGTACAGTTGTAGCAACTGGAATAACAGTGTCTGAAGTAAATGGAAAAAGCTTCCTTTGCTCCATCCATAAAAGAAATCTTATCATGCTATCTTATGAAAGAACCACTTGAGCTCACAAGTCCACCTAATTAATACACTTGAGAAAAATTACTTGATTCTGATTGGCCAAGGGTGGTGCAGTTCAAGTGCAATGCTACTGGGTTTTGAAAGTTAATACCAAGACTCATTAAAACTGCTGGTGGTTATCTGTGATATTTCAAAGGTCATCCACTTTTGATTGAAACCATCTGAGTTCCAATTAAGATAGCAAAGGGTAATTAGGAGATTTCCAAACACTTTCAAAGATCACCTGAGGAAAATTTCTCAATATTACCTGAACATTTCCAAACTTGGGTTGAAAATCACCTAAAAATAGCTGAAGATTTTCCATTGTCAAAGTAAGGTTTGTAAATAATATATTCATATATTATTTTTCAGATATTTCTCAACATATCTGAAAGTAGAAGGGAAGTAAGTAATCCCTTGACTGAAATTCATGTTTCGCCAAACATTATCAATCAATGATCAATTCTTGAAGTGTAGTTGTTTATTAATATGTAATCATATGATTTTCCTTGTGCAATTTGGAATAAGCAAGCACCACTTGAACTAAATTTTCACAGACTACAAATTGCACTCACCCAAGTCTAAGGGCTCATGCAATTTTGTTTGCCCTGAAAATTGTGCTCATTTGTTCCAAAATATTGCACTTACATTTAGCACTTGATCTCCCTTCACTAAATTCTTGTTTAAAGGTAGTCAGAGCACCATAGGTCACCAGTCCACTTAGCAACTTGTTTTCAAAGTTTATTGATCATGATTTGAGCAAGCAATCTTAAAACACAATAGATACAGTGTAGACATAATTTGGTTCGCACAGCTACTGATCAAACATTACTACTATCCACACAAGGTATAAAAATCTGACAAACATTTTACTCACGTTCTAAAATGACTCCCAAACATATTCTCATCACAGTGTGGTTTTGTGAACCACCTGTCTGGTGAGTTACAGCCTGCTTCATATCCCCAGCACTGATGCTGAGCTCTGCCATCTAAATCCTGAATTAAGTAAGAACATTTACCAATTATTACAGAGTATACAATACACCAACATGCACGTGCGTATGGTGATGTAGACAGCAAGTGATAACATCCTGTCACAAGAAATTCAATAAGCAAATTAGTGTTCAAGGTTAAATGAAAAAGCATAAAGTCCTGACCAGTAGTTTAAGTAAGCAGTTAGCTCCCTTATCCATAATTTATCTCTTAAAAGTCAGGCCCTGTTTGTTCAAAGGTTAAGTAAGTAAGTAAAACCTTTATTTAGACACAATGAGTATCTAAGCTATATGCAGCTTGTGGGGTTCGATAACACTACACCTTGGATATATCACTATCTATTGGAAAGTGTAGCTTGTTTTGTTAACAATTATCTGGACTGGATAGTCATTTATCCAGTGGATACCATTATCCACCCTTTGAATAACTAGGTCCTGTAGATCAACAGCCAGACATGCAGAACTCACTTTAAGACTTACACAAAAATTATAAGGAGTAAGAGGTCTGCATCGGTTAAAATCAACAGTGTATTTGGCTTTAGGTAACAGCAATAAACCTACAAGCTTACGGCCAACACAAAACAACCAAAAGCCAGAATATTCCTCCTCTAGCTCAAATTAACTAAGTCATGTATAATTAATATCTAATAGTTTACCTGCTGTCTTTATTGAGTTTGATTTAGCTGTGATGTTGCAAAAATGTCTTGGTAACTGAAATGTTCTGTATTATGTGTCTTGGTGAATATTCCTCAATGCTAACTTCACGTACAGCAAACCATAGTTAAATAGCAGATGTCTTTATTATAATTGCATTGTAAATATATTTTTTTTATTTCTCAATATTTCT
The DNA here is from genome assembly GCA_019787425.1 of Platygyra sinensis. Classification (NCBI taxonomy): domain Eukaryota; kingdom Metazoa; phylum Cnidaria; class Anthozoa; order Scleractinia; family Merulinidae; genus Platygyra; species Platygyra sinensis. The sequence goes on along the minus strand of JAHPZR010007820.1, from coordinate 122,136 downwards.
GTGATTAACATTAAGAGTTCTAACTAAAAGTCAAAGCTGGGAGGTAGAATTGCATTTCCATGGAGTGCGCACCAAAGAGGGAGTTAAGTAACCACAGAAGGCAAGAGCTGTTTATCGGGGTTTTGGGGTATGCCCCCAAGAGATTTATCAATTTTATAAGAAGTTCAGAAATGCCACTTCCCAAGTTTTCCTGTGAACAGTTTCACAAATCTATGCATGGAAAAATGTTATTTATTTGTTACTTCTGTTACACAGGTCAACCTTTGGAATAATTGACAGTAGGTTTGATGAGGGAGACTAGAGACTGTCAAACCAGCTGATTTCATTTTTAAACACATTCTTTAACAATGGTCAATTAAAGGCCGCCGCACACAAGCCCACAAAAAATCTTCAATTGTCGGCTAGTGTGTGGTGAATTCAGACAAGTCTGTGACAAGATGGGGGCTTATCTGGTGATATCTGACAGTGCTAAATCTCAAAACGTCTTGTCGGGCCTTGTCGGTTAGTGTGCGGTGGACCAAGACAATTTGTCGGGGCTCGCCCATACCTCAACCAATGAGGAATTATCATGAGAGTCACATGAACAGGCGTCTTTTCCAACATGGTGGAGATTGACTCAGCCCCAAGCCTAAATGCAGTTAGTCACAACAAAAAATCGGCTAGTGTGTGGCAAGCTGTTGTCCCGATTTGACCCCGACAAAAAATCTGCAGTTTTACAACAAAAATCGGCCAGTATGCAGCAGCCTTAAAGGGGCATTGTCATGCTATTTGGCAACTTTATAAAAAGCTAGGTGTCTTCGCATCAATTAAATTCCAAAACTAATGATCTAGTTTTGTTATTATAGACTATTTTAAGGTACTGAAACTGTTTTCTGTTGCCTGTCGCTACAGATGGCATGGATGGAGGTGGATTGAGACTTGAAAATTTTTTTTGAGTTTTGATGCTACATGTTCCAAAAATGCTCAAGAAATTTGTTATGGTTAGCCTTCTCTAATAAATTCATTTGATATCTTTCTCGTAGCTTTACAGAAGCATTTTGTTTATGATTAAAGCCTTGAAGTAATGATTTTAGCACAGAATTGACCTAAAACAGCAAAATCCTCGTGACACTGCCCCTTTAAGCTCTAATTTTAAAATCATATCAATGAGCTCAATAAAGAAAAATTTGGAATTGTTATTTACTCCAAGAATCTCAAATTTATTGATTCACCAAAAATTTAAGCACAAGTATATCACCTTATTCATGGAGCAAACGTATAATTTAATCAGAAGTATGTATGCTTCTGTCTTGATTTAATTATTAACAAGCCTAAAGTGCTAAGACTTCCCCAATATAGAAGATGCAATTAACAATCCAAACAATTCCAAATTAAGGAGCATTACTGGAATGAGGTAAGATTACCTTTAAGCTCGTTGAGCTAATAATCTAAATACATTTATTTCATTACATTAGGACTTGTATTGCTGTTAACACTAGGCTACTGCAATTCCAGCTGAAATAACAACATTTGATTAGCTTATTAACTTGATCTCGATCGATGCTAGAGTTATACAGTACCTCGCAATTTCCAGGTTTTCTACACGTATGTGGGTGAGATTCGTAACGTGTTGTAAAGAAGGAGTCTCCTTCTTTATAATGGCCGTCATCCTGGTCTGTGGTTTCCTTATTGTCAGCTAGACAGAAGGTCAATACCCCAGCACCGAGCAAAACCAACCTTCCACAGTTCATATTGAGAGACAATGATGACTGACAGGAGTCTGGGAACTTCTAGTCAAAAATTCGACGGCGCAGGGAGGGGAGGGACCGCAGTAACCCGCGGTCAAACCCTTGCAGAACGGCCTTGCAGAACCGGTGTTTACAATACGCGAAAAAAAATTGAACGACAGTAATTAATTTGCTAAAGTGAAGCGAAGTACTGCAAACGGAAGGTTTTCGTTTTAACAGTTGATAGTTAGATAAATTTTCTTTATTCACCAAGTTCACTAAATTTTTTTAACCTTCACTAAAAAATGTTCTTAGTGTTAACAGAAACGACATGCGAAAGCTTGTCGCCGCTGCGATTTGTTTACTACTGTCGTTGTCACTGAGCGCGACCACCGGAAGAAGATGTTAAAGGAAGCAAGAAGGCGGACACGAAAAAAAGTGTTGTAAACAGCAGCTCAGGAGGGTCGATAGAGCGTTTTCGAGAGCTGGAGATATACCGGAGGGATCGTGGATTTGTCTAGCTAAGCGACAGAAATTTGATACTTGCCGAGGACAAACGCTGTTCCTGCCCATCTTCTTGGGGACACGGTACAATCTTATCAAAACGTCCGATCCCTGAGAGGCTGTATGCAGTATTTGACGAGGTGGGCAGAAACAGCGTTACCGAATACAAGTCTGGGACAAACTGGTGAAACAAATGCAGCATCCTCGCAGATAAAGAATTCGCGTCCCACCCCATGTTCACTCCCAGGAAGCAAAAAAAAGTGACATCGGAAAATAAGGTAAAGCACCCTAAATAAAATTATGTTTTCAGCAATTTTAACTCATCGTCTTCTTTTAAACACAATAATAATTTCTTCTAGAACAGACGAACAAATAATATAAACAAAAATATTTTTCTTTAGGACAATGTAATGAACCAGCCATCACCATAGAAAACCAAGGATATTCAGCAAACTTCAAGTTCACAAAAAGGTTAAGGCGGGGTACACATGAATTTAAGTGAAATTTTGGTAAGTTTAAAGAGAGGTTGAAAGGAAAAAAAGGGTTATGGAACACCACCAGACAGTTGCCCGACCGCACAATGGCACCCCAGGTTGTTGGGCAACTGTTTGAAGTGTATCTACTAACCTGAGTATCTGGCCTTTCTTAGCAAGAGGGTAGGGGTAGGGAGGAATCGCCGGTTGCTTCCTTCTCCTACCCCGCGAGAAAGAAAAGCCCACCAAATCTTCAAAATTTCCTATTTCCATATAATAATAAATTTTACTAATACTCTGAGAAAAACTATTTATCTCCAAATATACCTAAAAATCACCAAAAAATTTACAAAACGACCCAGAACATAGATATGTGAAATGAGCATAGAAGTTCTTGATTGTTTGAAACGCAAACGAGATATTTGCATTAAAAACATAATACCCAGCCAAAATACGGCTTTCATGTGGATCCCCGCCTTAAAAAAGTTTTTCCCACAAACACATAACAGGATTTTCATCAAGTTCTTATAAAATTAATGTTGAAGTAAAAAGAAAATTTCGCTTCTAACTCGCAAGAAGACGCAGCCGTCGTCACAGCCACATGCAGGGTTTTTCGAATCGAACGATGCGATCCCCGCGCAATTTCTCGCGCATACTCACACGTTTGACTCCGGTGTGGTTCGAGGGTGGCCTAATGAGACAACAAAGAAGAACTATTTATCTGTTCTGGCATCAGGAAACTACAAAGTCAAAAAACAGACCAACACTACTCTCCTACGTCTTTTAAATTATGAATTTTTCCTAGTAGGTTGCACGAAAATTTCAGACTGAGTCTGGCAAAATATTGGAAAACATTATCACTCTGCATTCGGCCAAGGCCGGTATGTACTTTAAGTACGCTTATTAAAGTGTATCATAGTTGTTTCTTTAAAAGTGCATGATAACACATGTCTAGCCAAGTATTTCAAAGTATAGCCTTGTATTGGCGTGTATAACCATGTATTGCCATGTATAGCCATGTAAAGCCATGTATTGCTATGTATAGCCATGTATAGCCATGTATAGCCATGTATAGCCATGTATAGCCATCTATAGCCACGTATAGCAATGTATTGCCATGTATTGCACGTATTGCCATGTATAGCCATGTATAGCCATGTATTGCCATGTATAGCCATGTGTTGCCATGTATAGCCATGTATAGCCATGTATTGCCATGTATAGCCATATATTGCCATGTATAGCCATGTATAGCCATGTATAGCCATGTATTGCCATGTATAGCCATGTATAGCCATGTATTGCCATGTATAGCCATGTATTGCCATGTATATCCATCTATAGCCATGTATTGCTATCTATAGCCATGTATAGCCATGTATAGCCATGTATAGCTATGTATTTCCATGAATAGCCATGTATTGCCATGTATAGCCATGTATAGCCATGTATTGCCATGTATAGCCATGAATAGCCATGTATTGCTATGTATAGCCATGTATAGCCATGTATTGCCATGTATAGCCATGTATTGCCATGTATAGCCATGTATAGCCATGTATTGCTATGTATAGCCATTTATTGCCATGTAAAGCCATGTATCGCCATGTATAGCCATGTATTGCCATGTATAGCCATGTATAGCCATGTATTGCCATGTATAGCCATGTATAGCCATGTATAGCCATGTATAGCCATGTATTGCCATGTATTGCCATGTATACCCATGTATTTCCATGTATAGCCATGTATTGCCATGTATAGCCATGAATAGCCATGTATTGCCATATATAGCAATGTATTGCCATGTATAGCCATGTATTGCCATGTATTGCCATGTATTGCCATGTATAGCCATGTATTGCCATGTATAGCCATGTATTGCCATGCATAGCCAAGTATAGCCATGCATAGCCATGTATTGCCATGTATAGCCATGTATAGCCATGTATAGCCATGTATTGCCATGTATAGCCATGTATTGTCATGTATAGCTGTTGCAGGTAAAATCTGTTTTCAGGTAAAAGCAGTAATCAAACTAGGTTAAAGTTGTGACCCTTAACTACCTAGGTTAAATTTGTTCTCAACCTAGTTCAAATCAGTTAACAAGGTAGGTTTAATATTATTGTGTGCTCTCTTTTTTTTTTTTTTTTTTTTTTTTTTTTGGGAGGGGCAGATAAAAAAAGGATATTACGTAATAAACAGAAAACAAACCTAATTCCACGGTCTCTGTTCTTCTTTATCTCACTTCATCTCCCCTGTGTAACCCTCACCTATTCTGGCCACACCTTTTGCGCTACACACAATCCTCTCTATTTTATATATCACCCTCCCCTCCCCCACTGAGCAACACAGCATTGACCTGTTCGAATAAGAAACTCTACTGTATTACTTACCGAGCGTTGAACTCACCCAACCTCAGATTTCAAGTCCACATGCCTTACCACACAGCCACACAGGAGAGCGTTGGCAATTGATGAATATTTCTCGGTCATATTACTTTATTTGTTACCAGACTCCCCTCGGCCATAAATTGCCCGGACCCAGTCTTTGTATATAAACACATGCGCTCTGTATGCAAGCTTTGACATGTGCTCGCAACAAAAATGGCGAATCGTTGTACAGATTCTGAGGAATTTTATCGAAGAATCGAAGACCTGAAATCTAATTCTAAAAACAAGTCTAGCCCAGTTGACATCTACATCGATGACTCGTTCTACCAAAAAGCGTATCAATGGCTGAAAGCAAAGGCACAAAACGAAGAAAACTCTATCACAATCGACCGAAAAGATAAGCGTCGAATAATTGAGAAACAATGGAAAGTGACTGCTGAAGATGGGAAAATACTTGATGAACAAAACAGGTATGTGGTACCGAAGAAAGAAATATTCACAGTACTGGCAAATTGCCATTCAGCAATAGCTCACCGAGGAAGAGATAAGACAGAGGACTATGTCAAAAAGCGGTATTCAGGAATTACACAGAAGGTGGTTAACTTGTTTATATCGATGTGCACCCTACACCTTCAGCAGAAATGTGTAACAGACCACCAGAAGAAAGCCATTACTCATCCAATTCAAACAGATGGCTTCATGAACCATGTGCAAATCGACTTAATAGATTTCAGAAATTTGTCATGTCAATGTAAAGATAAAACACACACATGGCTTCTTCATGTGTCTGACCACTTTACCAAATATTCTTGGATGATACCCCTTACTGGAAAGCAAAGTGAACAAGTGGCTTACGAATTAGAGAAACTGTTTTTCATGTTTGGATTCCCCAAAACCCTGCATTCAGACAATGGAGGTGAATTTAGAAACAAGAACATGGAAAATCTCTGTAAAAGACACAAGATAAAATTTGTACATGGTGCACCAAGAAATCCTTCTGCTCAAGGTCAAGTAGAGCGCAACAACAGTACTATCAAAGTAAACATTACAAACATTGTGAAAGAAAAAGGGATTCAATCAAGTAAGTGGTGTCAAGTAGTGCATGAGGCAGCCTACAAAAAAAATATATCACTGCATAGAGCAATACAGAAAACACCTTACTACAGTCAACTCTCCGCTAACGGACACTCTCGTAAGCGGACAGCTCTACTTACGGACGGCTTTTTAAATCCCCGTTTTTACCTCTCAGTCAAACTTTCTATTTACACATTCCCGTAAACGGACACTCTCTCGTATGCGGACGCGGACACTTTTGAAAATGAAAATTGGATTTTTCTTTTGTTTACGCTCTCTCGTAAGCGGACACACCATGTACGCTGACGTAATTGACTCTTGGCAATGAAATTTGTCTTTAATTTGCAATAAATCAACAAAAATATGACCTTTAACAGAGCAACAGAACAGCGGGGATCGCTTTTTACAAATTTCAATTTGTCCGAGGCAAAGCAAGCTGTCCGTTCGTTGCTATTTTTGTCTACGCAATAAAACACAATTAACACCCGCTAATTAACTCTCCCGTAAGCGGACATCCACCCTATTTTTCTTTGGTGTCCGCTTACGGGAATAATTCTCGTAAGCGGACAGCTCTACTAACGGACACGTTTTTCAATTCCCGAGGGTGTCCGCTTACGATAGAGTTGACTGTATGTAGTTTTTGGCAAAGAGCCAAACAAAGAATGTCATGATGCTAAAACAAGTGACCAACAACCACAAGAAGACAGTGTAATACAAAATGAAACTACAGAACTTGAACAAGAGGAAACAGAAAGTAACCCACCAAACAACAAAACATTGCCAGATGAAAACAGCATGATGCACAACAGAGCACCAAGAGCTGAACAGGAGGAATTTGGAAGTGAACAACCCAACAAAGAAGTAGTAGAATCAAGGAAAAGAAAAGCAATAGCACAATCAGTAATAGATAAACAAAGTGAATACAATAAAAAGATGAAACTTAGCAGAAACAAGCCAAGTAGTTTCAAAGTAGATGACCATGTAACAATAAAAATCGATAAAGTTGATAAAACAACACCTCTCCACCCTAATGTAATACTAGGTAAAATTATAAGTATGGAAAATGATTATGCAAAAGTGGTAACAAAATTTGGTGTTATTTCCACATATATTTCCACAAACAGATTAAACAAATGCACCAAAACTAATATTGTATTTGACTTTTCCAAGGAGATACCATTCTCAACAGTGTCCAAGAAAGCAATTGATCAGTAATTTAGAAGTAAATCTGTATTGGAGAATGTAAGCAATTGTATTTATATCCAAGAACAAAAATAAACCACACAGGACAACAAAAAATGCTTCTTTTTATTGAACTTTCAAGAACAATCCTTAATTCTTGCCCTATAGAAAAGAAACCCTAGCACCAAGCTGGCAATACAATGATGAAAAAGCTGACCCTTAACCAAAACTTACTAATTATTACAACTATAATACCTTGCACAAATATTTGAGAGAAATTAAAACTTAAAAGAAACCTGGGGAGCAACAACACCTTATTAAAAATACATTTATATCCAAAAATTTTCTTAGAATTACATTCAGTACACATTTGATCTAGTTGAAATAACACATTTAATCTAGTTTACTCAAAGACTTAACACAAAAATCGCAAAGTACGGACTTAACCTAGTTTTAATACAAACAACTGATTTGACCTAGTTTGATAACTGGTTTTACCTGTGAACACATTTTACCTGCAACATAGCCATGTATAGCCATGTATTGCCATGTATAGCCATGTATAGCCATGTATAGCCATGTATTTCCATGTATAGCCATGTATTGCCAAGTATAGCCATGAATAGCCATGTATTGCCATGTATAGCAATGTATAGCCATGTATTGCTATGTATAGCCATGTATATCCATGTATAGCCATGTACAGCCATGGATTGCCATGTATTGCCATGTATCGCCATGTATAGCCATGTATTGCCATGTATAGCCATGTATTGCCATGTATAGCCATGTATAGCCATGTATAGCCATGTATAGCAATGTATTGACATGTATTGACATGTATTGCCATGTATTGCCATGTATTGCCATGTATAGCTATGTATAGCCATGTATTGCCATGTATAGCCATGCATTGCTATGTATAGCCATGTATTGCCATGTATAGCCATGTATTGCCATGTATAGCCATGTATAGCCATGTATAGCCATGTATAGCCATGCATAGCCATGTATTGCCATGTGTAGCCATGTATTGGTATGTATAGCCATGTATTGCCATGTATTGCCATGTATTGCCATGTGTAGCCATGTATTGGTATGTATAGCCATGTTTAGCCATGTATTGCCATATATAGCCATGTATTGCCATGTATTGCCATATATAGCCATGTATTGCCATGTATTTCCATGTATAGCCATGTATTGCCATGTTTTGGCGTGTATAGCCATGTATTGCCATGGATTGCCATATATAGCCATGTATTGTCATGTATTGCCATGAATAGCCATGAATAGCCATAAATAACCATGTATTGGCGTGTATAGCCATATATTGCCATGTATTGCCATTTATAACCATGTACAGCCATGTATTGCCATGTATATAGCCATTTATATCCATGTATATCCATGTATAGCCATGTATAGCCATGTATAGCCATGTATATAGCCATGTATAACCATGTATAACCATGTATTGCCATGTATAGCCATGTGTAGCCATGTATATCCATGTATAGCCATGTATAACCATGTATGACCATGTATAGCCATGTGTAGCCATGTATAGCCATGTATAGCCGTGTATATCCATGTATAGCCATGTACAGCCATGGATTGCCATGGATTGCCATGTATAGCCATGTGTAGCCATGTATTGCCATGTATATCCATGTATCGCCAATGTTTTGCCAAGTATTGCCATGTATAGACATGTATAGCCTTGTATAGCCATGTATTGCCATGTATAACCATATTTATAACATAGCGGGCGCGCTAGTCCTATCTAAATGCTATTGAGCTATCATGAACAATTTAATTTTAATTCGAAGAAGCGAATTTTTCATTGACAATTTTAGAGACCAGGTTAAGCGTTTTCGTTCAACTGTTGATTAACTGATTGTGGTGTGTTAGGATAATAAAGACCTTTGTTTTCCTTCATCGTGCATCGTGAGAACTAGTTGTAGTCAATCCGAAATAAATGTCAGTTTAGCGCCCAAGTTGTTGTCGCCATGTTATAAAAGAATTGGTTCATGCTTTTAGCTGTGCATATATCGAGTTATGGATGCACTTGGGAAGTTTGGAGAGCACTCAAGAAGCTAGAGTTGCTCTCGAAGCTAGAGTTGCTCTCTTACGCTTCTTTCGTGCTCTCCAAACTTCCCGCGTGCATCCATAACTCGATATACGCACGCTAAGCCTGAACCAATTCTTAAATTGCCCATGTATTGCCATGTATTGCCATGTCAAACTCTTGGTCATCGGCCATCGTAGCTTAATTAATTGTGGCATGAAAAATTTGCGGTT
>JAHPZR010007820.1:97500-107500 GCA_019787425.1 Platygyra sinensis | reverse complement strand
ATGGCTATGCAAGGCTATACATGGCGATACATGGCTATACATGCCAATACATGGCTATACATGGCTATACATGGCTATACATGGCGATACATGGCGATACATGGATATACATGGCGATACATGGCTATACATGGCAATACATGGCTATACATGGCAATACATGGCAATGCATGACTATACATGGCAATACATGGCAATACATGGCTATACATGGCAATACATGGCAATACATGGCTATACATGGCAATACATGGCTATACATGGCAATACATGGCTATACATGGCAATACATGGCTATACATGGCTATACATGGCTATACATGGCTATACATGGCAATACATGGCTATACATGGCAATACATGGCTATACATGGCAACACATGGCAATGCATGCTATACATGGCAATACATGGCAATACATGGCTATACATGGCAATACATGGCAATACATGGCTATACATGGCAATGCATGGCTATACATGGCAATGCATGGCTATACATGGCTATACATGACAATACATGGCTATACATGGCTATACATGGCAATACATGGCTATACATGGCAATACATGGTTATACTCGCCAATACAAGGCTATACTTTGAAATACTTGGCTATACATGGCTACACATGAGTTATCATGCACTTTTTATTTGCTATTATGATACACTTTAATAAGCTTACTTAAAGTACGTACCCCAAGGCCAACCCTAAGACCGCAGACCAGAAAAACCGGAAACCGAAAACTGAAATGGTGTAAACGGAATCTGGAATCGGAAGTAATTGGATTTGAGAATGAGACAAAAAAAAATCAGTTCACTAAAGTTCAATAAATAAATACAGTCAAGAGAAAATGAGGGGACAGCTGTCCCCTCATTTTCTCTTGGTATAGTATATAGAGTTAGAAATGCAGTGGGAAGTATGGACAATAGCATTACAAAATTCACGAACAAGTTCATGAGAGCTCTGGCAATGTAATTTCCAATCCTAATACACGCTACATACACTCATATGCTTTTTATCAAAATTGCTAGGTTTAAAACGGTCAAAAGAAAAAAAACAACAACAGAAAACAATTATTAGGTCAGGCAAGGTGCAAGTTATAGTGCATACAAAAGATTTAAAACTCGAAGGATGCGTAACAATAGAGGTGAAAAATGATTCACTTATAAAGTCAGTAGCAAGTTAATTGATAGTATGCAAAAAACGGTAGACTGATCCCCACGGCGAAGAGAAGGAAAAAAATTAAATAAAACAGCAATGAAATTAAAACAAGTACAATATAAATACAGTAGTGTTGGTCTGTTTTAATTTCATTGCTGTTTTATTTAATTTTTTTCTTCTCTTCGCCGTGGTGATCAGTCTACCGTTTTTTGCATAGTATCTTTTGATTTTAACTGATCCAGGTCTCTAAAGATCCGGCACCCTTTTGCGTTGGTTTGTCGTTGTGGTCTTGCCGATATTAGAAGATTTGTTTGGCAAGTTAATTGATTTAATTGCATTCGTTTGTTTTTAAGTTGTGCCTCCCATGATTAAAACAAGCGCAAAAGGCTCATTAAAAAAACGCTTCACTTTAAATAGATGAACTTCAACTTTACGCAAATTTCGGGCAGGCATCAAAACACTACTGGCGTTGCTCCGCCTTTTCGATCTTCTTAGTTCTCAGACGTAACGCCATTGACCTGAGTTCACAGTGGAGTCCATTATGTCGTGCTTCACTTTGACCATAGTTAGTAGCTACTAACTATACTTTGACTAACCCACATTTATATTTCTTGAAATGAAGCTAATTTGAATTGTGGGAATACAGATGATATGAAGATGTGATCATCGCAGTGTAATCGCAATCGAAAAAATTCAGGGCTTAAACTGGATTCGAACTCATGGCCTCTGCGTTAGCGCTGCAGTGCTCCACCATCTGAGCTATGAAGACACATATGTTGGGAGAAGAGCAATTTATCGAGTTCCCCTTTACCCGCGAAAAGAATGAGACGGTAAATGAAGCTGATTTAAATCGCGGGAAAACAGATAAAATGTAGATGCGATCATCGCAGTTGTAATCGAAGCCCTAAATTTTGTTGTCGACAACTCTGGCATACGACTCTGGCAACACGTGATGTAATTTAATTTCTGTTAAATACATTATTCGAATTCTAAGTGTTTGAACTAGATTAGAAAGAGTACATGACCACGAATAAGAGTAAAGGTTTAATATGGATAATGTAGCGTGGCTTTCTATGAAACGCTTCTCACAAAGAGTACCGTAGAATTCCGAAAGTAACGGCCCCCGCTACTTTCGAATTTTGCCGGCAAAAGGGGCCGCTACTTACGGGTAGCCGTTATTTTCGGACAGGTAAAAAACGTTTGTAACTCGAAATGGTCTGAGACAAAGAGGGTGCGTATTATGAAATTTAAAAGTCATTCCATTTAGGCATATTCCTACAATGTAACGTAACGAGATGAACAAACAGGCTACCTTAAGCGGAACGCTATACATACACGATTACTAAAACTGTACAGTTCATTTTGACTCTTCACTGGCAAATTAATTTCAATAAAGTATTGCAGCGTTCAAAAGTTTCACTCACAGATCAAATCATGCACAAACGATTCTTAAATGTTCTTCAATCAAGCATGTGCATGTGCTCCAAGATAATCTGAGAATTGTTACAAGTTCTATTTTGCTTATCTGTATACATTAAAAGATAATCATGGTTTCATGACAAACTTTGGTGTTTTTCTTGTTTGAGTTACTTCCCAAAGAAGAGATATTATTTGTAATTCTAAGGCGGGTTCCAGCTGAATATGTTACGTGAAATACGGTCACGGTACTCCTTAAGATCGCTTTGTAAGCCGACGGAAAGTAATGCTTGAAATGAACATTAAATACAACAGTCACAACAGTGTTTTGTTACCGTTTTGGGTTATCTTTTTAAAATGCCGTTAATTTCGGGGAGCCGTTACTTTCGGGAATTGATAGGAGGGCAAAAAATTAACGTTACTTTTGGGGGGGGGCCATTACTTTCGGAATTCTACGGTATAAGATTTTGTTCTGGGATAATGTTAGGTTAACAAATTTGACGAAGACAATAGAAAACAATTACTTAACTCTTGGAGCAAGTTGACGCGAAAATACTAACAATGGATAAAAACTCGCAAGTGATTAACAATAGAGGTGAGAAATAAATCACTAATCAAGTCAGTAACAAGTTTATTGTGCGTTTGACTTCGTTTGTCCGCCCACAATTAAACAAAGCGCGTCACATGCTATATAAACGAATCAAACTCTCAGCTTTTCATTTAACTCTCGGTTGTGTCACGAGAACGTCTCTTGCTGCTAGCATCATCGAACGTAAAATCTTACAAAAACCAGTATGAGTTCAAGGAAAAGCTCCAAAAGACCGGCTCCGGAAAGCGAACGTAAGTAACCCCAACTGAACTTAGACCTGAAGACATGATTGACCATTGCAATTTTCAAAAGCCTAGGAAAAAAATTCAAGCTTGATCACGATTGGAGCCTATGACCTCTTTCTCTGCAGTTCAAGTATGATCTTTCGTGTGATCACTTGTAACTTTAGAATTGTTAAAACAATTATAACAGATCGAACCAAGGTCTGTAAAAGTGTTTTTATCACATGGACGGGATCAGTTTAGAGAGAAGTCTTTTAATTAAGAATGTATGAAACGATTGAAAACTTTGCTGTTCTCCGTGTCAAATTGTTCGCCATTCACATCCATCGGAAAAGTTATGCCATTCGCGGATTCCTGGAGATTGTAGAAATTCAGAAGACTGCTGCTTTTGTCTGCTGTGAAAATTATTAACTCTACGAACGGAACTAACCAGCGCTATTTTTTTCTTTAAGGTGACATAACGCGACGGAGGCGTCGTCGAACGGCGTTTACGGACGAACAACTGAATCGGCTGGAAGACTCTTTTGAAAACGAAAAATTCCCGGGAATTCAGATACGCGAGAATCTTGCGAAAGAACTCAACATCAGGGAGGACAGAATTCAGGTAAGATGGTTGATTAATTCGCGTATACAATCTGAAATTCGCCTTCAATGAACATTTTCTGCAGAAAAGACAGGAAGACATTGATTGGCTCAGCCTAATTTTGAGTTGCGTTGTTTTCGCGCAAAAAGAATTGGATTCCAGGAAGGTTATGCACGCGCACCCTGAGTAGATCTTTGACAGTTAAAAAATAGAAAGCATATTGTTGTTGTTTTTTATCGAGTTCTAAAAACACGAGCGGAAGTTTGAGAGAACGAGAAATGTTGTGAGAACGCGAGCTGATGGGCGAGCGTTTCCACAACTTTTCCAAGATCCGGCCCAAAACTTTCAAGAGTGTTTCTATTAATTAAACAAGAGTGTTTCTGTCGATGAATTTGATGTTATTGAAAACAATTACTGATTCGATCAAGATGCCAATATTCCAGAAAAAAAAAAAAAAAAAAAAAAAGTTAGTGGCGGGTTAGCCTACATAACAGCCTGTTTGTAGCCTAAGGAGCGCTTTCCCGTCCCCCAACACGCCCTCCCGCCCCCCCTCCCCCCCCCCCACAAAAAATAAAAAAAATAAATAAATAAATAAATAAATAGCGTGCAATACGCCTTAGAGCGATAGCATTTCTGGCTCGCATGGCTGGCATAATGATTAGCTGAGTAGTCTAAATAGCACTCCTATTAAGCTAACTAATTAGTTCGAAATATAAACTTTTTTAAATATAATTTTTTTAGTCTAAATAACCGTTTAGCCGAGTTAGCTTGCAGTTTTTGTTCACTGGGGTTTGGGATCGCGGCTCGCATATCTCCCATATAAGACCTTCAACTTCACTATATTTTGGTTAATTCGATGAACAGCGCGCGATTCTATTAGCCTCCAGTCACAAACGATAGGAATTTGCACTTTCATTTGGAAATTACAATATAAGCATAAAAAATTAAAAAAAGATACGTATACTATACTAAATAAACGTGATAATGGTATATAGTGGAGGCTAATAGAATCGCGAGCTGTTATCGAGTTAGCCTCCACCTCGTTTCAGTGAACAAAAAAAAAGAGTAGAAGAACAGATTATTAAAGGAAAGATCTAGAGAATTGTTTAAACTTACATTTGTAATTGCTGAGCAAATTGATTTAGATTTTTAAACTTCTATGGTATTTCGCGCTTGCCAAAGATCAATGGCCATAAATGCCGAACCATTTCTCTCCAAGTTGTTTTCACACACAAATTGTGAAAATTTCGATTGGCCGCATACATGGTGTTATAATTAGGAAATCTGTGTTTCGATTTTTCCGTAGTACAGTGCTCGATACAATAAAGTAGAGCGCAATATATATTGAAAATAGAAAAAAACTACACTTTCATCCCGACAAGCCTGTTTCGTGATTACTCACTCTTCAGGGGATTTTAATCTTATGTTATAATTATGTACGTTGCTGGCATACTGGAAAAAATGGTAAATGAGTACTGGTGTAATACCTTTGTGCCATGCACTGCAATTGCAATTATTTTGTTGTGTTTTTTTTTTAAGTTGTGCCTCCCAAGATTAAAACAAGCGCAAAAGGCTGATTAAAAGACAACTTCACTTTAAATTGGTGAACTTCGACTTTACGTATATTTCGGGCAGGCATTAAAATACTTTTGGAGTTGTTCCACCTTTTCGATCTTCTTACTTCTCTTAACGCCATTGAGCTGAGTTCACAGTGGAGTCCACTATGTCGTCCCTCACTTTGACTAACCTACCTTAATTCTGCTAATCTGCGATAACGTGCGGTTTTTCGCGCTGTGACAGCTCCAAACTAAGTTAATTTTCTGAGCTTAGAATAATCGGTGATTCCTCAAGTGATGTCGATAACTCTGGCATACAACTAGCAACACTTTTAAGCGTCATGTTAATTTCTGTTAAATACATTATTCGAATTCTAAGTGTTAAAACTACATTAGAAAGAATACTTGACCACGAATAAGAGCAAAGGTTTAATATGGATTATATGGTGTGCTTTCTATAAAACGCTTTTTATAAAGAAGTATAAGATTTTGTTCTGGGATAATGCTAGGTTTCCAAATTTGACGAAGGCAATAAAAGACAATTACTTAACTTTTGGACCTAGTTAACAATGGATAAAAACTCGCAGGTGAGTAACAACAGAGGTGAGAAATAAATCACTAATCAAGTCAGTAACAAGTTTATTATTGTGTGTTTGACTTCGTTTGTCCGCCCACAATTAAACAAAGCGCGTCACATGCTATATAAACGAATCAAACTCTCAGCTTTTCATTTAACTCTCGGTTGTGTCACGAGAACGTCTCTTGCTGCTAGCATCATCGAACGTAAAATCTTACAAAAACCAGTATGAGTTCAAGGAAAATCTCCAAAAGACCGGCTCCGGAAAGCGAACGTAAGTAACCCCAACTGAACTTAGACCTGAAGACATGATTGACCATCGCAATTTTAAAATGCCTAGGAAAAAATTGATCACGATTGGAGCCTATGACCTCTTTCTCTGCAGTTCAAGTATGACCTTTCGTGTGATCACTTGTAACTTAGAATTGTTAAAACAATTATAACAGATCGAACCAAGGTCTGTAAAAGTGTTTTTATCACATGAATGCGATCAGTTTAGAGAGAACTCTTTTAATTAAGAATGTATGAAACGATTGCAAACTTTGTTGTTCTCCGTGTCAAATTGTTCGCCATTCACATTCACAAAGAAGAACTATTTATCTGTTCTGGCATCAGGAAACTAAAAAGTCAAAAAACAGACCAACACTACTCTCCTACGTCTTTTAAATTATGAATTTTTCCTAGTAGTTGCACGAAAATTTCAGCCTGAGTCTGGCAAAATATTGGAAAACATTATCACTCTGCACTCGGCCAAGGCCAACCCTAAGACCGCAGACCAGAAAAACCGGAAACCGAAAACTAAAATGGTGTAAACGGAATCTGGAATCGGAAGTAATTGGATTTGAGAATGAGACAAAAAAAATCAGTTCACTAAAGTTCAATAAATAAATACAGTCAACACAGAAAATGAGGGGACAGCTGTCCCCTCATTTTCTCTTGGTATAGTATATAGAGTTAGAAATGCAGTGGGAAGTGTGGACAATAGCATTACAAAATTCACGAACAAGTTCATGAGAGCTCTGGCAATGTAATTTCCAATGCTAATACACGCTACATACACTCATATGCTCTTTATCAAAATTGCTAGGTTTACGGTCAAAAGAAAAAAACAACAACAGAAAACAATTATTAGGTCAGGCAAGGTGCAAGTTATAGTGCATACAAAAGATATAAAACTCGAAGGATGCATAACAATAGAGGTGAAAAATGATTCACTTATAAAGTCAGTAGCAAGTTAATTGATTTAATTGTATTCGTTTGTTTTTAAGTTGTGCCTCCCGTGATAAAAACAAGCGCAAAAGGCTCATTAAAAAAACGCTTCACTTTAAATTAGTTTTCAGTCGTAACGCCATTGAGCTGAGTTCACAGTGGAGTCCATTATGTCGTGCTTCACTTTGACCATAGTTAGTAGCTACTAACTGAGCTTTGACTAACCCACATTTATATTTCTTGACATGAAGCTAATTTGAATTGTGGAAATACAGATGACATGAAGATGTGATCATCGCAGTGTAATCGCAATCGAAAAAATTCAGGGCTTAAACTGGATTCGAACCCATGGCCTCTGCGTTAGCGCTGCAGTGCTCCACCATCTGAGCTATGAAGACACATATGTTGGGAGAAGACCAATTTATCGAGTTCCCCTTTACCCTCGAAAAATATGAGACGGGAAATGAAGCTGATTTAAATCGCGGGAAAACAGATAAAATGGAGATGCGATCATCGCAGTTGTAATCGAAGCCCTGAATTTTGATGTCGACAACTCTGGGATACGACTCTGGCAACACGTGATGTAAGTTAATTTTTGTTAAATACATTATTCGAATTGTAAGTGTTTAAACTAGATTAGAAAGAGTACTTGACCACGAATAAGAGCAAAGGTTTAATATGGATAATATAGCGTGGCTTTCTATAAAACGCTTCTCACACAGAGTATAAGATTTTGTTCTGGGATAATGTTAGGTTTACAAATTTGACGAAGACAATAGAAAACAATTACTTAACTCTTGGAGCAAGTTGGCGCGAAAATACTAACAATGGATAAAAACTCGCAGGTGAGTAACAATAGAGGTGAGAAATAAATCACTAATCAAGTCAGTAACAAGTTTATTATTGTGTGTTTGACTTTGTTTGTCCGCGCACACTGATTAAACAAAGCGCGTCACATGCTATATAAACGAATCAAACTCTCAGCTTTTTATTTAACTCTCGGTTGTGTCACGAGAACGTCTCTTGCTGCTAGCATCATCGAACGTGAAATCTTATAAAAACCAGCATGAGTTCAAGGAAAATCTCCAAAAGACCGGCTCCGGAAACCGAACGTAAGTAACCCCAACTGAACTTAGACCTGAAGACATGATTGACCATCGCAATTTTAAAAAGCCTTGGAAAAAAATTGATCACGATTGGAGCCTATGACCTTTTTCTCTGCAGTTCAAGTATGATCTTTCGTGTGATCACTTGTAACTTAGAATTGTTAAAACAATTATAACAGATCGAACCAAGGTCTGTAAAAGTGTTTTTATCACATGGACGGGATCAGTTTAGAGAGAAGTCTTTTAATTAAGAATGTATGAAACGATTGAAAACTTTGCTGTTCTCCGTGTCAAATTGTTCGCCATTCACATCCATCGGAAAAGTTATGCCATTCGCGGATTCCTGGAGATTGTAGAAATTCAGAAGACTGCTGCCTTTGTCTGCTGTGAAAATTATTAACATGTACTCTACGAACGGAACTGACCAGCGCTATTTTTTCTTTAAGGTGATATATCGCGACAGAGGCGTCGTCGAACGGCGTTTACGGACGAACAACTGAATCGGCTGGAAGACTCTTTTGAAAACGAAAAATTCCCGGGAATTCAGATACGCGAGAATCTTGCGAAAGAACTCAACATTAGGGAGGACAGAATTCAGGTAAGATTGTTGATTAACTCGCATATACAATCTGAAATTCGCCTTCAATGAACATTTTCTGCAGAAAAGACAGGAAGACATTGATTGGCTCAGCCTGAATTTGAGTCGTGTTGTTTTCTCGCAAAAAGAATTGGATTCCAGGAAGGTTATGCACGCGCACCCTGAGTAGGTCTTTGACAGTTAAAAAGTAGAAAGCATATTGTTGTTGTTTTTTATCGAGTTCTAAAACCACGAGTGGAAGTTTGAGAGAACGAGAAATGTTGTGAGAAAGGGAACTGATGGGCGAGCGTTTCCACAGCTTTTTTCAAGATCCGGGCCAAAACTTTCAGGAGTGTTTCTATTAATTAAACAATAGAGTGTTTCTGTCGATGAATTTGATGTTTTTGAAAACAATTACTGATTCGATCAAGATGCCAATATTCCTGGGCAAACGGGCTAGTTTTATGAACATTAACAAGGGGTAACTATCAGACTGAGATTTGCAGAGAAATAAACACTCTATTGTCTTTATTCTTCACCACTAACTTTTCGCCCACGCGGCATGCACTTCACAGAATCATACCGAGTTATTTTTGACTAATTTAGATGAAAGCCGTGAAATTAGGAACAGGCTACTAGGTAACACCCTGGTAGCCTCAGGGGCTAGCGCTCTTTGGCGATTCTGAGTGGCGGAGATCGATCGAGTTCGTGCACGGTCTCGATCGCTTCTTTGTAAACAAGAAAAAACCCTCTGGCATCCAGGGTATATGCCCAATAGACGAAAATTAGCAAGACTGATTACACAGTATGGGAATGTCTTTTCCAATATTTGGGATGGCACGACCTTCCTTTTTCAGGGTGTTGATTAAGGCCGTGCTTCCGAAATATTGGAAAATCTATTCCTATATACTTCGTAATTAACCTCGCTAATTTTTGTCTGTAATTCAACTTACTAAGATAGCTGATTAGCTATGATTAGATC
>JAHPZR010007820.1:92500-95000 GCA_019787425.1 Platygyra sinensis | reverse complement strand
AAAGTTGCTCAAAAATTTTGTAAAGTTGCTCGAATGTTTTTAAGACAGCATGTCTAATTTTAATAACAATTGCTTTGTGATCACGTTAAGGTACAACTGAGGAAAAAAATCGAACAAAAAGTAATAAAAGAAAAAAAAATCGAAGCCTTTTCAGGCTCCACGAGCGAAGCTCCCCTGCTAACTGCAGTTTCAATGGGGTTTACGATTTCTTCGTCCTCGGAAGACAACGTGGCGTCCCCCATCTGGCCATTTTGCTTACACACAGTCCGCTGCCCCAGCCTCGTTCCCAGGGCTTTTCCCTTCTCGTGGGGGGGGGGAGGGTGGCGGCGGGCGGCCCTCACGAGAAGGGAAAAGCCCTGGGAACGAGGTTAAGGCTAACCCACTTCTTGTAATTAATTACCACGTCCACAACTCCACACGATACCCATTCAAAGGGTAAAAATATGAGTTTTACTAGAAAGATGTTTAAAATTTAAACTTGTTTATTTAACAAAAAAAGGGGGTTATTCAGCTTTTTGGTCCAAAATAGGTTAAAAAGACCAAAAGTTACCAAAAAGTGCTAGTTTTCCAAAAAATTGCTAGAAGTTGCTGAAAAGTTGCCGAGGAGAATCTGGATAGGCCTATATATGGTGATTATAAAACTCAAAACAGAAAGTCACACAGTAAACAGAAAACCTCACCGCAGGGTTGCAAAACTCAAATCAACATTCTCAGGAGCCCATTCCTGACATTCTACCTTTTCCTGGGTTGACAAGGAGCTACGCTTTTAGGCCGGCCTAAATCTATATATTACCTCATGGTATGACGTAAGTGTCATGGTATGGGGTTTAGGGTTTGGGCGCAAAATTCAATTAAAAATCACTCACTCACTTACTTTTCTCCCCCTTTTCTCCATATCTCCCCCTCTCCGACAAGTTTGCTTGAGTTTGATTTATTGTTTATGCCATTGTGTCGGTGTACGTGGGGGGAGATACAAAGGCGAGAGTATGTCTAACTATACTTGGACAGATTCAAAATGGCGTCCTGTCCCCGAGAAGCGTGATGGCTTTTTGTTTCCAAAGCTGATCGGAACCTACCTTTGTGAGGCGAGAAGTGGAAAGGAAATATGCTACAGAATACTCGACTGCAGGGAAACGGGCGTCGAAGTCCTAGAAGTGACGATAACATGAACGATTCGTGCGTAAAGATCCTTTACATGCGTGAGACCGCGATCATGAAATGAGCTCACTGCAAATTAGTTAGTGTTAAACTTTCTTGATTTTTCGTTTTACCCACGACCACGAAAATTTCGAAATATGCGTTGTTTTGAATTCAAATAACGGACTATGAGCTACTTTGGGGCCTCTCTCTCTCTTTGTAGTTGGATGGAGGTTTTTAAAAGTTTCGGCAATAATTAACAATTATCCTGCGAAATCGCGCGGAATATCGTCTGATACTTAGCCGACGAGGTCGTAGGCCGAGTCGGCTAAAATCAGACGATATTCCGCGAGATTGAGCAGGATAATTGTTTTATTATGCAACAAATTGATAACAAAATTGATTTCCAAGCTCGTAACATTTCTAAACCTTTCTGTCGACAGTTTTTCACTTCACTCTTTCTTCCCACGTACGAAGCTACGTATATCGCCGGATATCTGTTACCTACGGATGACAGATATCGAGAGCATCATGACCATATTTGGATACTGTTACAATTTGTTGAATAATAACAGGAGCCATAATCGGGGACGGAGACCGTAAGCGCGCGCCATTTCTAGTATTAGGGTTGGCGCCATGATATGGGACAATTTTTCTATTTTTAGAACAAATTGCGCCATCGCCTGCGGCACACGCGCGCACATTGCTGCGAGGATTTTCGTGGATGTCGCGCAGGGAAAATGGCGTCCGAAATTCCCGAAATCGTTTATGCTTTTGGATCCTTTTGGCCCATCACTCAACGCCTTCATGACTGTTGGAATTTTGATTAAGTATTTCCGCCGTAAGTTGCTCCAGTCTGAGTGAAGACGGTGCCTAATTTAGGTATGTCCCGCTTTTTATCTCTGACCAAGTTGAGTTCCGCTGCTCCTTTTACGACAACTTCACATTACTCCAATCTAAATTTCACATTTCCATAACACAGAAGAAAAAAGAACTAGTTGGATATAGCGGCGTTTAGGCCAAATAAGTGACAATAGGTTTATGTCCGTAGATGCTGCTTAGTTTTGTTTGTGTAATTCCAATAAATTGTCTGTTGTCGACGAGTAAGAGCGCCCGCCGATGCGTGTTTTGCACAGCTAGTAAAACATGACAAATTGGACTTCGCACTTTGGTGTGAAACGTATATCGAACTCATATAATATCTCTAATGTTTAAGGTTGATGTGATAATGTTTGAGAACATATTAAAAGCTTAGCTGAAAATATGTGAAAACAGCAGAAATAATCAGAAAAGTTACGATGACGCTTGTAATCAAAACTCGAATAAAGATTTCGATTGAGTTAAAACTCCTTGTCTATTTTAT
>JAHPZR010007820.1:45000-87500 GCA_019787425.1 Platygyra sinensis | reverse complement strand
AGATGGCGCAAACATGAGATCAAGAACAAACCCGCTCCAGTCCTCCCTCCTTCAAAGATGCTGCCAGAAAACAGTGACATCATCTGACCGGCATTTTTCCAGCCGTCTTCTACCATTTTCCCACATGTGTATCAAAAGTATCTCAAACCGTGGAGCCCAGTCTGTCCTCTGTTTCCTGTAAGCACTCCCATGTTTCCATCCAGTGATACGTTTGGACCAGCAGTTTTGAGGGAACAGAAAATTCCCGACTGTTGGTGTGATGGTCCGTCCACGTGTATCTGCTTCAGCAAGCGCTCCATTCAGTCCCAGTACCTCGCCTATCACCAGCCTTATAACGCAATATCAATCAGACAATGGAGGTAGTCGCCACACCATGGACGATTATTTAGCTGCTGTAACTTTGGCCAGCGGTTTTCAATGGGAAAATTAGAGAGGGAACCATGCACAATGGTTTTAAGTTTCATTCACGGGTCACAGGTTTAATCTTATCTCAGTTTTAATTGTGGACGTGATTTGTGAGAGAAAATAATTTATGGAGCAATTTTGGACATTTGATTGTTCTTTTTTTAATTATTATTTTTAAAGTTCTGCTGTGAAAAAAATCACACCTAAACGAATGTTTGAGCCTTAAAAAGGATATCAGTTTTCACTTTCTTAGTCCTTAAATAGGGTTAGGGTTCAAGAACCTTCGCGGCACACCCCTATCCAAAATTCTCAGGAGTACCCCTCCCGGCACTTGCTGCGTGGCGCAGTTCAAATGGGATGTGACGTCACTTTTCGTTGGATAATCTCAGGAGTCTTCTGCTCAACCTTGTTCCCAGGGTACTCTCTCTACCTCGAGAAAGTACCCTTGTTAAGGCTGATCACGTGTCTAAGCATGCCCACCCACGCCGCACCGAGGGGGGGTCCTCAGCTTAATTTTGTCAACACTACTCTCTAGTGAGGTGAATGTTGCGCTGCTTTACGGACGCTATTTTGAAAAGGAAGCAAGTTATTTGTCAGAGATCCTGCCTGGCCAGCTGCTTCGGCTCTACTTGAACTTCTATGAGTATGAGATGTTGATTGAGAGGGAACTTTGCTTATATTTCACTGCTTTTTTAAATAACTGTCAACAACCAGCTTCGGAGTAATTTAATCAGTTTTTCACAGCAAAGGAATTAAATAACCATGAAATTATCAATGGGAACATTCAACTTGGAGTACTTTCTTGACCGAAAACTGGATTTACCCCCTGGGGTGGGTACTTGAAAAAGTTTAATACGGGGAGGCTCCGCCCCGAGGTCCAACCCCTTACCCTTTTATACACCATTTTGGCAGAAAGGGTATCCCTTTTATATACCTTTTATTGAGAAAAGGTACCCCTTTCACATACCTACTTTAGAGAAGTGCACCCCCTTTCTAAGCCCTTATAATGAAGTTAATGAACATCAAGCATTATCAGAAGAAATGCTAAGCAAATGACAAGTGTTATTTATTTACTTCATGCTGTGAAACGACCAATTTTCCTACACTTTTATATACCTTAACTTGTGAAATCTCTACTCTTTTATATACCTGAAGCATAAAAAGGGTACACTGCTAGACAATCGAATGACCGCCAAACTTTGGATTGGATGAATTCGATCAAATTCAAAGCTAGTCTCTGTCAAACATTGGACGTATCAAACTCTAAACGAATACATCAATGCCTCCGTTATGATTTTGCCGATCGAAAAATATATGTTAAGTGAAATTTTGGTAAGTTTAAAGAGGGGTTGAAAGGGAAAAAAAGGGTTATGGAACACCACCAGACAGTTGCCCGACTGCACAATGGCACCCCAGGTTGTTGGGCAACTGTTTGGAGTGTATCTACCAATTTGTAACTTCAAACTCTAATTTAAAAACAACACAAAATCTTCAAAATTTCCTATTTCCATAAATTTTACTAATCTTTTGAGAAAAACTATTTATCTCCAAATATACCTAAAAATCACCAAAAAATTTACAAAACGACCCAGAACATAGATATTTGAAATGAGCATAGAGATTCTTGATTGCTTGAAACGTAAATGAGATATTTGCATTAAAAACATGATACCCAGCCAAAATACGGCTTTCATGTGGATCCCCGCCTTAAATATGTTTTCGGGAACACCATTTTATCCCCCGATTAGTTATTCCGGGAACAAGAAATTTAATCGCTGAATAACCGCTAACCTCGGGTTATTTTAATCGGCTTTCGAACAACCGCGGGCCCCCCCTTCGCGGGCCCCAAAAGGTTTAAGGACGTTCGCGCGAAAATTTTCTAACATTGATTTTTTTCTGAAAATTCTACCATTGAAAGATGATGAGTTAGTGATGTCAGAAATGTAAAAAAATTGGGGGGTCACCGACTTCGTTTCCGAGAGAACATGCCCGGAAAAACACCTAAATCTGAGTAAATCGAGCTTTGTTAGCGAAGAAGACCAGAGTGGCTGCAAGTCTCAAAATCTTGTAGTTAGTGCTTTGAAGGGAAGTGTTCTCTGCCAAATATGGTTTGAATGAACCTATTAAGCGAATTTAGTCAACTGGTGAGGTTCCTCAAAGAACAAGTTCGCATTTAGCGACCATAGTTTCACGCGCCTTGCAGCCGCAAGATAGCAGGATTCCACTTCCCGTGGACAGAAATCTTGAATTTTTTTTAACTTCCTACATGAGGGGGGCGTAGGGGCCTATAAGAAACCGCAAAACCGCGCAAAAAATCGCCGAAAACCGCAAAACCGCAATAAATTTCGTCCGAAACCGAAAACCGAAATAAAAGCCCTCACTGTCAAAGCCTCGTAGGCTTGAGAATCTCACTGTTATTTAATTTTTCCACTTCTAAACTTGTTTTACTTGCCGATGAAAGTTCTTTCTGGGTATTCCCTCTTCCCTCGTCCCTCGTTAGTGTAGAACTCATTGCAGTTCAAAAATGTGCTTATTATTTTTGTAAATTGGCTCAACGGGAAGCTCAGATGGGAAGCTAGAATTAAATGGCGCAATAAAATGATTGTATAGGTGATTTTTTTTTTAAAGAAACACCAAATTCTGAAGTTGCTTTTTGATTGCCATTGTCAGAATTCATTTCATATGTGTGCGTATGGCAGTCGCATTTTACAGCCAAACTAAGTTTACCATCTTTATTCATTTGTTTAACTACTTTTTACTACTTTACAACCAAACAGTCGCTTTTTGCTTTTATTCCACGTGAACGGAGCGAGTGAGCGCAATGTTTTTCCTGTGAGGAAAAGGAATTGAGCTCTAGACCTCCATGGTCCAGTCTAAAGATCAAAATCTACAAGAGGTTATCCCAGCCGCTTGATATTTGAGAAATAGTCCTTTGTATTGATGTTATCTTAAGCTTTTCCGTTACGACCCAAATAACAGCTGCTAAACAGACTAGGCTTGTCATCCATTCCTCCAAAAGAAAGGGTAGAACGTTATATAAATGGTCCTTGGAATTGCGCCGTATTTAGCGCGACCTTCCTTGGCAAAACCAGAAAAACCGTAAAATGCACTGGATAAAAAAAACCGAAAAACCGCCTTCATTGTTGACGGAAACCGAAAACCAAAGACTAAATTCGAGAAAACCCGCAAACCGTGAAAGACCCCAAAACCGAAAAACCGCAGTTTTCAAGTGCGAAAACCGAAAAACCGAACCAAACATTGGCCAAATCCGCAAAACCGAAAATCCCAACGCCCCCCTCCTACATTGATTTTTTGTTCGTTTTTGGACAAAGTGGAGATAATTGTAAATAAAATCTGTCTCTGAAAAGAAAAGTAGGGGTCACCGAACGTCCAAGATCGTTAAATCCAATCAAAGCTATAGGAATGGCCATCTGCCCTATCATTGTTCATTTTAGTACTTAGCGCGCGCGCTCGATGCATGACGTGGCATGTGAATTTGCGTGCGCAGTAAGGATGCGCAGGAACAATTAGCGCGAACGTCCTTAATATTTAGCAGGCCATTGCCGGATTTCATACGTCGGGGGCCTGGGTACAATTGGTGTATTATGGGATTAACAACACAAGACCCATATATTCAGAAAGAGCACATCGAGCTTTACAAAATCCTTAAGTTTCGTGTAAATTGCGCCAATATTGAACAAGATACAGCCATTCAAAAACGTAAAAATTTAGTAACAAATGTATGGATTGCCGGACACTTGTCCGGAAAATGTATGGATTTCCGGACAAGTGTCCGGCAATCCATACATTTGTTACTAAATTTTTACGTTTTTGAATGGCTGTATCTTGTTCAATATTGGCGCAATTTACACGAAACTTAAGGATTTTGTAAAGCTCGGTGTGCTCTTCCTGAATATATGGGTCTTGTGTTGTTAATCCCATAATACACCGATTGTACCCAGGCCCCCACGGTATGAAATCCGGCAATTTCCAGCCGTTTTGAAATCGAGCCTAGGCCATGCGCCAATGAGGAAAAATGCGCACCCTCGCCTCCCCAATGTGCACTGGGCACTGTTGAGTAATTTGATCTGCCCCTCCCCTTGCCACCACGAGCTGCATGTACATTTTGAGTAACGAGGGTGATGTGAATGTGTTGTGTGTGCTTTTAAATAATGGAAGCGTGCAAGCCGAGGATACTGGTTAAGGTAAGCTTATGTTTATTGTAGTGTTTGCGTTCTGGGAGCAGGCATTTATTGGGACGGAAGAGTCAACAGTAATACTTCATAATTACAACTTATCAAAGCACGGCTGTCTCGTCACCTGTTTATCGTGTTGCAGGGGGAATGCATTCTGAAATTAATTTAATGACGAGGAGAGCAATTTCTTCTCAGTTTATCTCGCAAGACCATGTAAAATTATATATTACTGCCTCTTTTATTCACGAAATTTAGAATAACGAGTTGTTTCTCTCCCTAGGAGATGTTTATCTGACTACGAAATAATTTGAGCTGTTGAAAACACTCCGCGTGGAGTTTGCTTCTGGAGAAATTCTTACGTCGAGGTCAGTATTTGTTTGTGCTTGACCCTCGCACGATGTTGTGTTAGGCGTTAATAGTTGGGAAAATGTTAAATTTTCCTCCTAATATTTGTTTTCGGTGTTAAAATGCGTCGAAGAAAAACATGGGCCAGCCAAGTAAGGCCCGTTTCAAACGCCGCGCTAAAGTCGTGCCGAACTAAATTCAATTGGGCTCGACTGTAGCACGACATTGGCACGACTTGGTTTCAAACGTCGAGCCATGGTCAAGCTTAATTCACTCACTGGGAATTCACTGGGCGTTTAGAAAAGAGACGATATTACGAACCAGCGGTCCAACGGATAAATCCAAAATGATAATTTTAGTTATTTACTTATTTAGGTCGGCACGGCAATAGCACGCCGTTTGAAACCATGCCGTGGCAAAGTCGGGTAGCGCGACAGAGCTTGCCGTGCTACACGGCAGAGTCGAACCTAATTCTTAAATGGTTTCAAACGCCGTGCTACAGCCGCTCCAAAGTCGAACCTAAATAATGAATTGAGTTCGGCACGACTTAAGCACGGCGTTTGAAACGGGCCTAACTTGATATAGCAGCTGGTTTGTTGTTGTCTTTTTTGAAGTAAAATTATTGTCCTACAACCTGTATTCTGGAAATCTTCACTTTTGTATCATGGATTTTATCGCGTTGTCGAGGAACGAGAGAACGTATCCTACTTTCGTTTGCAGCCGCGAGAAATCGACATTTTGAAACTCGTGGCTACGCGAAGCATAGAAACGAGTTTCTTGCGGACCTTGCGGGGACTTCGATATGCAAATGTGTCACTCACTCAGGTGTAGACACTGTTCGTAATTAAATCGCGCAGCCGTAGGGTGGGCGGTTTCTTGCTCTGCCCTTGGTTTATTAAACCGCGCAGCCGTAGGCTAGGCGGTTTCTTGCTCTGCCTTCAGTTTTTTTTCGTCGTTTTTTCGGTTACTAATCCCAAACCTCCGCGGATGATGTCATTATCAGCCAATTACAGGCCATTTCTCGGGTGTTTTGTTGTCATATCCCCCCTCAGGAGGGTTATGTCAAATTAGCGAATTAACTGTTTAGAGAAAAAATGGCCGCCGACGGGAAAAATGTTTATTTGCTCAAACTTGGGCTAAAATCCTTTGGCAATGGGCATCAGGACATTTGCACAGCGCTCCAAGCTGCGACCATTTTGGTCGCCATGCCGAGTGGAAAAAACTTTTGGTGACCAAAATTCTGGTGAAAGTTGGGTAATGGCGATCATTTTACAGTTAAAGGTCGCCAAAAGGCGACTTTTTGAAAAAGTGAGCTTGGAGCGCTGTTGCAAGGATAAAGCATCTATTTGGGACCAGCTGCTTGCTACTAAGACTGAAATTATCCAGAGTTAAGCTGTATTTTCGTTTTGCGTGCGAAACAGAAGATTTTGTAATCTGGAATTTTTGTTTCTGTTCACTTTCGAAGGGAATATTCAATGCGGTATTAGGTCTGGCCATGCTGACGGTGATAAATTAAGATCGTGTTTACTTCGCCAGAAATTTTCTGGGGAAAAAAAGTTAAAACTTAGCCTTAGCGCTCATTAAAAACCCTTTTAACATATGTAAATTTTTATTCGTTTGAAAGGTCAAAGTATTTTTTGCTTAGACATAAACAAAATTATCCGATTACAGGTCACGTTTTTGGGTAATGAAATTCGGTCGTGATGTAACAGTAGATGACGGTGGTAACTGTGTCACGTTTCATGAGCTGAATGTTTGCATAAAGATTAAAAATAAGTAAAATCTCTTACAACCCAGGCACTGAGCCAACTTTGAATCACGCAATCTCTGTTGTTTCCAATCTAAGGTAAAGACTTGTTTCCATATCTCAAACCGCCCTCTCCCTATTCACTTACACTCACATGAAATTTCTTTTCTCGACACAGAGACTTAGTTTCTGCTCAAGAAATGTTGTCAAAGTGCAAGTCTATCTATGTGCCTATTGTGTTTGTGTGTGTTTTTGTGTGATAATTAATGATAATTTATTAGTTGCTTGCAATCGGAATTTGTAATTTACTTGCAAAAAGGTATTAATTATGGTAAACTTGTAATATATTTGGGAATGTGAGTCCAAATAAAAAAAAAAGTCTCTTCAATTTTAAAGGAAAAAAAAGTTTCTCTGTTACGAGGTAGATTAGAACCGGGCGTGCCAAATCGGCAGTCTTCTATCCTAACCACTGGACAACCGAGGATTCGCTACCAGGGGATGGTTTGATTTCAGTAATATATGGAAACCCGAACGCTAAAAAGAAGCTAACCATTAACCCTAACCCTAATCAGTATTTTCAAGGCTGTGCTCTAGGAAAATTTTCAGGGCGCCCTTCAGGCGCCTAACCATGACAAGTAGGTCGCCCAGCCTTCCAGGTTGGTCGCCCAAATTGATTAATTAATTAATAATTAATTAGTTAATATTTTATTTCATGGTTTAATTGGCTAATAATTAACCATGAAAATAATAATCATAGAATTTAGCATTTTACTGTTGTTTTATGGCATACGCAGAATCTCAGTGATGATTATTCTTTCCTGCTTACTGGCAATTAACAAGTTTGACTTCACAGTAAATGTATTTATCACTGTTACAAATTATCAAATTATCAAACTTCAAAGTTTATCTAGCTCTCATTAAAGAAAGTAAGGGTAAATCGGGAAGCCTTCATTATTGCAACTTACTATTTGCAAGAAAGTTAAAATTTTCAGAAAGTAGACGAAACCATTGATATAGGATGTTTAATTAAAACTTGAGTGTAAGTTTGTGGGACATCTGGCCGAGGGAACCATTGCTGAATGACAATCTTTACTAATCCGTGACGTTTTGAAAGAGTAGCGTTGTATACCTTTTACAGTTCCAGGGAATCCGCATAATTGCGAAACAGTTTCATCTTAAATCTCTCTCGTTCAATATTCATTTCACCGGACCCGGGCGGAGAAGCAAGTTACTAAATTTAGCTGTCACATACTCTTTTTGGTGAACTTGTGATATCATGAAATCCTGTTGTAAATTAACCACATACATAGGTGTTAAAACTGCGCTTAAAATTTCTTTCAAGACCACTGAAATAGGTTTCGGAACAAAAGGGTTCTTATTTTAAACTTTCGTTTTCACCAAATTTTGATCGAGTGATTACAATTACGAGCAAGTTGCCAAATATGGTGCTGATAAACATCTTGCATGCTATGGACGACGCTAATTTAATAAACAAAAATTTGCATAAAGGACAGGGTTTCGTTTTATTAATCACACATTCCACTGTTGAAACTGTTGAAACACAAAAATGAAACATAAGCATCAACCACTTCAATAGGAAAATTAGATCTTCAACACATGCTTGTGCAAAAAGCGTGCAGTTTCTCATGGGCAAGGACAAAATAATTTTTTGTGCTAAATCATGTGGAACAATATTACTTAACACAGACGTGACAACTTTGAGCGTTAGCAATTCTTGTTGTTGTCCTGCCGAATTTTTTTCTGTAAATATCATCAAATTAGCAAGTAAAATTGTAAAATGTTAGTTACAATCAGTTGCTCGCTTTATTGCGTCGTTCAATGGACAAGAAAGCTTGGCCATGCACTATATTAAATAACCGGAAGAGAAACCACCGAAGCGAAAAGAGACCCATGACCTACCTTAATATTTAACCTCAGTGTACGGCTAATAAAGATCACACAGGCTATTGATGCGCTTTCAGCGCTTTTGTTTTTCGGGCTAACGGGAGCGCGGGAGCACGAGGAAGTTTCTTTTTGTTTCATTCCATTCCATTTCAATACGTTCGCTGGTTTTGTTTCGGGCTTTCACACAAGCCGAAATCTAGGCGCCCAGACGGGCGACCGCTTTTCTTTTTCAGTCTCCCGAGACCAAATGTTAGTCGCCTGAGGGGACTGGGCACCGTTAGAGCACAGCCTTGATTTTCAGTGCTTAGGCCTATAATCAGTATTTACTTTGTGTACGCATCACAACGTATCCAAGGGCAATTTGAGATATGGAAACAAGTCCTAACCATCTTTTAAATTGTTTCCAGATAATGTTTTCTCGCAAAATGTTGTTGCTAAATATTACTTAATGTTTTTGTGAGCGCAGAAGAGTTAAAAAAGTGCGGTTTTAAGTTTTTTTAGTTTTGTCGGTAAGCAGACCCACACTCCCACTCGGCAAATATCCTGCATTTCTGCAAGGGGTAACAATGAAGTGAATGCGCAATTTACTACGTTAGATTGTTTTGAGAGAAATTCTAACATCATTGAGTCGTGACAATGGTTTTTCGCCGCCAATTGGTTCAATTACATCTGTCAAGACTTAAAAATCTGGTCTACTGTCTTCAAATCACTTTACAGACGATTCAGTTTTGTAGTAAGCGCATCTGTCGAACGTTGATTAAAAAATGAATTTGCGTCTCACCTACGAATGTCGGGATCCTCTTAAGGCATTTACTTTGTTTATCACTGTTGAAGCTATCACGAAACTAAATCTGGGACACGGCAACGAATTTGAAATAGAATTTCAAAAAAATGGCCGTCGTAGTTCACGTTCTTCAGACAACGCAAAATAGGTCATTTCACGTTGTTGTTTTGCAGAGGACGCCAAAGAAATGTACAAAAAGTTATAACGCACATGCAGAACCATTGTTCTGCTCATTAAACCTTTTGTTTAGTGGCGTTGCCGTTGCCGTCGTGGTTATCTTAAACTCCCTATTAGTCTGCCCGAACGAGAGCGTCCAATCTAGCCCGACGCCATGTTAGAATAGTAACCGAGCCTGACCACATGTTGGAATAGTAACTGCGCAACCCGAGGTGTGCTTCGTGCCAGCCTTGTAGCTTTTAATTTATTAGGTGTTTCGCTAAATTCTTCCAATGTTTGACTTAGTACTATGGCTAACTTGAAGGCTGAATTTCATGAACAATATGACTAAGAGATGAACATTTGTTTGCTGGAAAGTCACCTGAAAATGAGTAAATCTAATGCTAATGTGGTAAGCTTTTAGATAGGAATCTATCCATTTCACCGAGACATTTATTCAATAGAGACGAATATTCTCGCTACAGAATAACAAGAACAACGTGGTACGAACGGCTCATACCAGGCCCCTGTTGGGCAAATCATATCTAGTGTCCAGGTCCCTATCTTTTAGCATTCTGCTCTATCTCCCCCCCAAGTTTTTAGTGTTCCTCAGGCCCATGTGTGGGGGACAGTGAAGACTGATAAAATCAATTTGAAGTAACAGAACAAAACGAGAGAAATAGTGTCACTTGTGGGTCACTTGACTGTCTCAAAGTCAAGATGTCTAAACTAGGGTCCTCAAGTATGTCATTGTTCCAGTAGTCCTTTGGCGTTGAAGTCTTTAAGCTACCGCAAGGCTAAAGCAGGTTTCTTCGGGCGTGCTGGAGGTCTACCTGGGCTCAGTGGCGCTGATGGATCTGTGGGGGGTGGTACAGTGTGTCTGGAGGAGGTGTTTTGCCCAGGCTCGCTGGCGCCAATGGATTCGCAGTAGGGGGGAGATGTTTTGTAGTTAGGTGTGGTGCTGGTGCTGGTGCTGGACAGGACTTGGCTGGTTTGATTGGTCTGGGCGGTAGCATGGCAAGGTGGCGTAGGTCATTTTCGATGGTGAGTCGAGGAGGCCTGGTCTGCATGGGTAAATATTTCCTCAAGAACTTGCACTTGCGGGTGGTCATCTTGCCAGAGCCATCAATGTGGATGACGTACTGGTCAAACTGGCGAACTTCGATCACTATGCCCGTCTTGTCCCATTTAGTGGGGTATGGGCCAGTCTGGTTCTGGATATGCATGTGGTCGCCAACTGCTAGGGGTGGGAGTCTCTTGGTGTGCTCAGACCATCTCTCGGCAGCTTTCATGTGGCGGTTTCTTAGAGCTTCCTCTCTCGTGGCTAGGGTGTCACTCCAAGTAGGGTGGGGTTGAAAGCGGCCAGGCAGGATAGGTATGAAGTCCTTGATGGGCCTTCCAAAAACGCACTGTGTGGGGGACAGCTCTGTGTTTGGATCAGGTGTGTTACAATATTGGAGGACGGCACGCTGCAGGGAGTCAGTGTCAAGGCTGCCGTTGGGGGTAGTGTTGTCAGTGATGATTCGTTTGACAGACTTTACATCAATCTCCGCCCTGCAATTTGAGTGTGGGAAGGCCACTGACGATAGGCGGTGGTGTACGCCCAACTCCTTCAAGAATTGGTGTGTGGCTATTGCGGTGAATTCAGTGCCGCCGTCTGTTGCAATTTCATCGGGATGCCGAATGTGGCAAAAGTGCGCCGCAGGCAGTCAATTAGTCCTTTAGATCCCTCCGTTGCTCGCTCAACAATGGGCCAGTTAGAGTAACGATCTACTATGACAAGATAATTGACCCCTTTGTGGTGGAAGAAGTCGGCACAGATACATTGGAAGGGGTATGCTGGGGGCACAGTTGGAGAGGGCGGTGCACTTGGTTGGGAGGTTGCCATGCTGTTACAATGGTTGCAGGTTTCCCGTAGAGCAATGATGGCTGGGGCGATGCCTTGCCAGAATACTGTGCTGTGAGCATGTGCCTTCATGGAGGTCACGGCTTGGTGTGCTGAGTGTAGGACAGTCAGGACATGCTGTCGAAGGAGGGTGGTGTGACAATGCGATTCTTGTAGAGGATGACGCCATCAACTGTGTATAGGTGTTCGCGGAACTGGTAGTACTCCTGAAGAGTACAGGTAACTCCTGGCGGAGTTTGGGGAATCCACTCTTGATAATGTCTGAGCTGTCAGAGATCTCCGTAAGCCCCGGCGACTGGCAAAAATCGCCGGCTAGTCATCCTGGGCACGCCGGGTACTCAGATCCAAATAAAAAAGTAAATAAGTACTTTGTTTTACATCCAACGGCAACTTTTCCATTTGCGACGCCTACTTTCCCTTGGGTAAATACATTCAGAAATAAAAAAGTTTTCCTTAAAGTGCCTATGAAGTAAAAAATAATTGCTGCTCATTTGAAAGGCTTTTCAAAGTAAAGAAGAATGGTGTTTTCCTTTTCGGAATAGCTTTTTTATTTTTAGAGATATTTTTGTTTTTGTATTATGCAAATGAGGAAAGTGATGACGTCATAGGTGGTTCCACTAAAACAGTACAACACTCAATCAAGAATATCTCCAGAAATATTGGAGCAGTGTTCTTCAAACTTGGCACCCGAGAAGTACATCACAAAAGAAACAGAATGACATCTACTATGTTGTTGCCATGGCAACAGTCTCGGCTCCAGTCTCTTTCTGTGAAAAACCAAATTTCCCCATTTGCAATCTTTTTAAGTGGGACAGAGGGTTTAGCTTGGCGCACACATGGTTCCCATATTGCCTTAGCTATCCCCATTAGATTGTTGTAAGTGGATGATCCTTGTTTAGGATAAAATCTGGGAATTTTAGTCTTAATTAAAACAGGACCAGCGGCATAACGGTTGTCATGGCAATGGCACGACAGGTGTCATTTTGCTTTTTTTGTCATGTACAGTCCTGATGCCAAGTTTAAAGAACACCGCTTTAATATTTCTAGAGATATTCTTGATTGAGTGTTGTACTGTTTTAGTGAAACCACCTATGACGTCATCACTTTACTCACAAAAACGTAAATATCTCTAAAACGAGAAAAGATATTCTGAAAAGATAAACACCATTCTTCTATACTTTGAAAGGCCTTTCAAATAAGCAGCAATTATTTTTTACTTCATAGGCACTTTAAAGAGCCAAGTGTCCAAAAACTGTTTTTGACTGAATAAACTTGAAAGTTTCATCGAGAATTTCGCCACGCTTGAATCTTCTTGCAGACATCGATCGAACGTTCAGCAAACCAAACAGGCTCAGATTGCGAGGCAGCGGTTACCGACAAAAAGCACTCCATGTAAGACAACATACTCTGTATTCCAACACGTGCAAAATGGCGGAAATTCCTCTGCTGGCTACTCCATTTTATTCTCCTTCTACTCAAAAATTTAGGGAGAACCCTGGCTGTGTCATGTCCCTGTTGCTTGTTGTAGCCAGTGTGACCCTCTCCCATGTGACTGCCATAGTGTTCAAGGTTGATGAGGCCGATGATGTTAGCTGGTCATCAGTGATAGTGATGGAGCAGATTCTTGGTTGAGGTTCGTTTTCGCAGATGCCAGCCAAGAGTGAGTGTCCGGGGGCATCCAGTTGTGGTAGAGCGGCCAGAGCAGCTGTGGCCGCTATGTCATCTAGCAAGACTAGCAGGTCCGGCTTGGTGGTTCCTGTAGGATGGCGGGAGACAGCATCAGTGGCTTTGTGTCGCACACCAGGGATGTGAACCATGCAGAAGCAGTAACGTAAGGTTTTCTCCTTGAGGTTGCGGAGCCTTGCATTGGTGATTTCCTAAAGGGACCGGTCGCCAAATACTTTGAGTAGGGGCTTGTGGTCCACAGCGATGATCAAGTTGCTGCAACTCAGGACAAAAAATCGAGCTTTAACCAGGGTGTCGGCGACAGCAAGGGCTTCTCCCTCCATTGGGGCATAATGTGATTCAGCGGCGTGAGTGAAGCGGCTGCCAACCAATGTGGTTTTCCAGCCTGTGCGACAGCACAAGGGTTCGGTGGATGAACACTGGGCATGTTTCTGGAATAGCCAGAATCCAATGCCACTTTTTGACCAGTCGGTTGCCAGGCAGGTTGGTTTGGACTTGTCAAAGATGGGTACACCCTCCTCAATTTCACTAATGATCACTGATTTGGATTCTTTAAAGAGCTGGTTGCGCTCGTCAGTCCACTTGAAAGGGGTTCCTGGCTGGAGGGTCGAATATCTTTGCGGTAATCTTGAGCACTGATCTCTTCTTGACAGATAATGAATTTCTGTAATTGTACAGATCTTCGAAATGGAAGAGAAACTCGCCAAGTGTTCCATTTTATTCCAAGAATCTTCACGATGCGATCATCATAGGTTGTTCAATCACTGATTCCTGTGCTTGGCTCGGCAGTAATCTCTGCAGGCGTTTTGTTGACACTCTTGGCATTCTTTTCATTCTCTGTAAATTCTGAACTCGCAATTTTTTGAAGCAATGTTTTTGAGTTTGAATTCCACTTTCTCAGATTGAATCCTCCCTTCGACATCATTTGTTTTGATTTCTGATAGATGTCAAATGCTCTCTGATCCTCGTCTGCTCTTGTAATTAGGTTGTCCACGTAGAACAAATTTTCGAGTAATTGTGCAATTTCCGGTTTGTCTTGTTTAAGAAGTTGTAAGTGATGTTTGATTGTGGCGCCCAAAATCAACGGCGAAGGATGTAAGTCAAAGACAAGGCGGTTGAATCTGAACGAAACAATCTCCAATTCATCCGCGAATGGATCTTGGAACCACAGAAATTTTATGTCGATGTTGTTCTTTGATTCCCACGTTTAGGAAAGCCTTTTCTATGTTAGCTGACAGGCCTATTGCGTTACAGCAGAATTTTGTCAACAGGTGAAAGATGTGTGGGATGTAGTTCAGACCAACTTCCAAACAGTCATTAAGTGAAAGTTCATTCTTTGATGTCTTCCCGGAGCCATCATAGACAACACAAACTTTTGTTCTCTCACGATCCTTTCGAACTATGGCATGATGAGGCAAGTAATGGACACCTTTGTTACTGCTGTCATCGCCAAGGGCACCATCAGCCATTTCAATTATTGTTTCTTTCTTGTTCTTGAATGATGTTGTGATACTCGCTTAATAATGCAGGCTGCACTTTTAATTTGCGGTGTAGGAACTTAAGACGTGTTTCACACATTTGCCAATTGTCTGAGGATGGTTGACAGTCGTGCTTCAAAGGAAGCCCAACCTCATAAAAATTGCCATTAAATGAAATGTCTGAAAATTGGTCTTTGAGTTTGAAGTTTTGTTGGCATTTGGGTGGGTCTTCGATTCCAATGCTTTCTGTCTCCCAGAATCGTTGCATGATTTCTGTAACTTCATTTGTTTCTCTCATAGGCAATTCTCCAGAAATAATCAGATTTGAAACGACGTGATTGTCAGTTTTTGCTCCTTTAATGGGACCTGAGAGTAACCATCCTAACTTACTGCTGATTGCTGTTGGCCCATCTCCAGACATGATATCTCCAATCACAATGTCCAGGGCTGTCACTGTAAGGGCCAGGGATTTTCCCCGGCTACTAGAAGTCTGAGCCCTGGCTACCTTGACACAAAATGAAATTATTGGAAAGAGAAAAATACATAAAATTACAAAACTATGGATTAAAAAACAAATCAATAGTTTATTAATACAAACCCTTATTCAACTTTTAAAGAGAGGTGACTTTACAATCCCTGTGAGACTGACTGAGAACACGTAATATTCAACGACATCTTTTGAAAGCGTGAGATTTTATGAAGTGTTCATTTCATTTGGTTTTTCTTGTTTTCAGAGTTTTTGGTTGCACGTAAAAATGTCATCCAAAAAACTAGGAGCAGCAGTGGACAAACAAAGAAAACTGGACTTCTTCTCTTCTAGCTCTGCTTCAAGGTAATATTATGTTTAACGGAAAAAACAACCGTTTGGGCTTCAGCAATTCTCTTTTGAATCGACCACTGAGATCAGGCATGAACGAATTTGCAGAAGATGCGCGTGGCCTAGTAGTTGTCACACATGGACTTGCCGTTGTTGCACTTTGAACAATTTCTACAAAGAAAAAGTCGGTGATCAGTTAACTGCAAACTTACAACATTAATTTGGTATTCCTCTTGCTTGTTTACTCGTTCACAAATAAGGGTGTAAGACTGGTAAGTCTTACACATCAGTCATACATGGCTTGCATACGTCCCAGTTATTGCTATGCCCGACAGAAATTTGGTTTGTCCATAGGTGCAGCTAGTTTCATTGCGTTAATTTCTCAAAGCAACGCTGTTAGTTCAAGGTAAAATGAACCAGTGTGACGTTCCCAACATGTTCTTGACGCCAAGTTTTTTACTCGTGATCACAAGCTTCTTTCACTTGTTCCCAGTCTTCCTCAACTTCTCCTTTCTGTCACACCAATATTCACGCGGGTTGTTTTATGATTGCATGGGAGTAATTTTTGCGAATCGTAAAATGAACAGCATACATATACCCCCCTCCCCTCAGTAGCACCAGACTTTTTTTGTCCCCCGGCTACTTTTTACAATTCCCTTTCCACTTGAAAAATTAGTGACAGCCCTGATGTCCCAGTAAAAGTCAGAGCCCACTAGAACATCATCAGCTAATTTCAGGCCTTCCAAATGAACAAAGTTAGTTTGTTCTCGTTTAGGCAGCGGGAAACAGATTACGGGAAAGGTTAATGCTGAAATATCCATTGTTTCATCATTACAGTACCGCCTGAAACTATTTACCCTTCTACCGAGGTTTTGCTACAGCCCATTCGCAGATTAAAACTGCGTTCTCACCTCAGCAATGACGCAGGGTGCCAAAATTTTACTGAGGTTTTACCTAGGTTTGCCGCGACATAAAATACTGCGGTAAACAGTAAGACGCAGTAGAGTTGAATAGGCTAACAGCCCTTTTGTTTTGACTCCTTAATTAAACTTTACAACGCCATCTTCACGCTCTGGTGACAAATCTTGTGTTCGTCATATTACTGAAAGACCCCTCTGTAGCATTGTTAACTTCTCAAGAATCCATTACTATGGTGTCTTTACATTTTGATTTTCTTGTCGTGAATGGGAAGTAAAATGTAAGGAAATCTGCATCCTACTCAGGCCGGGAGCAAAGAAGGATGGCTGTTTTCGTACGCTAGTTGCTATCAAGATAATTAGATAGTTTGTTGTCTTGTCGGCTGCATGCGAAATACTTAGCTTCAATGCTGCTCTATTTCGTTTGAGTATTTTCACCTTTGATGCAAAAGTTCTTCCAGGGATAAAAATTTCTTCCAAATTTTCTTCAGAGTCTGGAAAAAAGCAGTCTATAAGCGACAAGCCACACTACAGTGAGTTTGTAATTCTCATGTTTGAACTTGTGTCATATGACAAATCACGTTTTTGTTGTCACGTGCAGAAGTGTCAGTGTGCGTTGAGAGTTTATGTAAATTGTGAAGCTTGTGAAAGTTTGCATCAATCAACGAGAATGTGTTGAGCGTTAGAATACGTACAGCTAGATTGCTTTCATAAGATATTAGAGTATCTGGCTAGTGAAAAATTTGTTTTGGATTCGAATCAAACCCGTCACTAGCCACTGTGCCAGCAAGCTAATCAGAAAATTTACTCGTGAGCCCTGTAAACAAGTTACGAGCATGGAAAAATCAATTCACCATTGCATTCTAGAAAAGACTAGTAGGTTTGAAATCTATTAGTTGCAACAGCGAATTGATTTTCGAAAACGGAACCTGTTAGCCGTATTCTTGGATCGAGCGAGCAAATTCAATATTTGAATAATCAATTCATTATTGCATTCTTGAAACGACTAGTGGGTTCAAGTTTCAAATAGTCAGTTCATTAACCCATTGTCTCCCGTGCCGGCCGTAACCGGCCGTGCGAAAACCCACCCCCAATTTCCCGTGCCGGCTGTAACTGGCCGTAAAAAGGCATGTGAGGGCAATTGCCTCTCCTACCCTCCCTGAAGATATTTTGGTCCTCCTATTCTATTGTTGTTAAGGACAAATAAACCAATGAAAATGGACCTTCTGAGCATATTTTAAGAAGACTTTAGGGGTCCTAGAAAGATGGTTTTTCGTCTTAAAATCATGCGCTCGAAAAGCGCAGGTAATCATGGCGCATTGCAGGACAAATCTACAAACTTCCAGGGTCTTGTTTTCATTCCTAAAATGGAGAAATTGCTTCTTTGGCATTTAAAATGAAAAGGAAAACCATAAATCGATGTTTAGGTGGCCTCAGAATGGAAGACCAAGGTGAATGGAGCCCTCAAACCTTTCTGGAGAAAATTTTTTCCTTCCTTCAACCGCGGTGAAAACAAGACGATCGGTGCGCTTTCAAGTGAGTTTTGAATGCAGATCGCGGATTTAAAGCAGCTGCCTGGACTTAAGAAAACAAAAATGGTAATGTAGAGTATTAGTTCTAAGTCGAATTTAGCGGTTAGCACGATTGGCAAACCCATGGCCGATAAAATAACTTCAACACTTGTAGGGAAAAACTCACGCTTTTGCTTTAGCGTGAATAATTAATTCGAACATGCGGTCATGTGGTAAATCGCGTCCGTGAAATTTTGAACATTTTTGTGTTAGATAAGTTTTTTTGCCTTAGGTTGAATGAAAATTTATTGTTATTGAACTCCCTGTCACGTTTCTTTCATTTGGTTGCCTTTATTTGGGAATTTTAGGTTTTGAAAGTGAACAGTATTTTGTCACGCTGAATTTCTGCATATTTAATTTACGGCGACTGCCGTGGTTTGTTTGTCTTGTGTATTCGCTTCCCTGAAATATATTTTATTGAGTCTTGTTCAGCTTCTACAGAATGTTTGAGGAAAGAACTAGGTGGGCACTAAATTTACACAATTGAAAAACGATTTATCTCAAAATAATTGGCTTGTTTTTGTCTTG
Source organism: Platygyra sinensis (assembly GCA_019787425.1). Taxonomy (NCBI): domain Eukaryota; kingdom Metazoa; phylum Cnidaria; class Anthozoa; order Scleractinia; family Merulinidae; genus Platygyra; species Platygyra sinensis. The sequence goes on along the minus strand of JAHPZR010007820.1, from coordinate 69,059 downwards.
TTTTTGATGTACAACCTTCATCTTTCATTGGCCGCACTGTATAATTTCGTCGGGCGGCGAAAAAAAAATCTGAATTTCTTCTTTTAAATTGGTTTTTACTTGTATTTTTCACCTTTATGGTCTGGTATTTTGTTAAATGTTATTCGTTACAGTAAAAGAATGAAAATTCTGTTTTATTCAGTTTCGTTTTGTCTTCTAAAGTCAAAAATTAACTCATTTTTCCATATTCAATTTTCTCGGCTTTTGTCGCGCGGCAAAGGAAAAAATATAATTTCTTGTTTTCTTACAAGTTAAACACATCAAGTTGAGTTCTTCCTGTTGATATTTTTTAATATTTTGGCTGTTCATTTATTGAACTTTAAATAAGTGAAGTCTTGAAACCTGATCTTGTGTCTGTGGTTACTGCGCATATGGTTTATTTTTTTGCTTTCGCTCGCTCTGAAATATTCCAAAAAACGCCAGGAAATTAGGGGTAGGTTGCGGACAGTTTGATGCGGGGATCAATGGGTTAATGCAATCTTGAGGGGTAGGCTTCCCTGGTGAAAATCTTTTTAAGATCCTCAAAGATCCTTGAAGATCTCCATGAGGATCTTTTAAGATCTTACTGCGGATCTTCAGCAAGATCCTCAAGGATCTTTGCAAAGATCCTCAAAGATCCTCTAAGATCCTCAAAGATCTTCAATATTCTTGCCAAAGATCTTCAAGGATCCTCAAACTTCTTGCCAAGATCCTCAAGGATCTTCAAGGATCCTAAAAAGATCCTTCCAAGATCTTCAAGGTTCTTGAAGGATCCTTGAAGGTCTTTCAAAGATCTTTATCTATTCCTATCAAGATCCTCAAGGATCCTTAAAGAGAAAGCCAAAGTCCTACACAGATCTTCAAGGATCCTTGTAATTTCTTGTCAGTATCCTCAAAGATCTTTCAAGATCCCCAATATTTTTGCCAAGATCCTCAAGTATCCTCAATCTTCTTGCCAAGATCCTCAAGGATCTTCACGGATCCTAAAAAGATCCTGCCATGATCTTCAAGGTTCTTGAGGGATCCTTGAAGGTCTTTCAAAGATCTTTATCTATTCCTATCAAGATCTTCAAGGATCCTTATAATTCTCCTCAAAGATCTTTCAAGATCCCCAATATTCTTGCCACTATTCACCGAGATTGAGAAGAATAATTGTTTTTATTAGTATATACACAGGAAGTGATCTCAACAACATTTTCAGAAGGAAACCATTAAAAATCTATTTAATTGACCTCTCAATTCATGCGTGGAAAACGTGCAAGCGGCACAAAGCATGCGCGAATTCGCGAAACTATTTACAGAATCTTTGAACATGGAAAATCTATAGTTAATATTCGAAAAAACCTTGTGACAGTCTAGAATAATGGTCCTTAGACACCGTTCAAATCAGTGTGAATCAAAAGTATGCTTTATTCAAAAGTATGCTTTATTTTTGTTTGGCGTACGCATTATTCACTCGGTAGGGGGTGAATAATGCTCATTAGCCAGAGATAGCGAACCAATCAGATTGCTTAAAACACCAAGATCACTGAGTGTGTATATGCTAATACTACATGAATCACAGAGACATAAAAGAGACTTTAAAATAAACATGAAACAGGTTTAAAATAGTTTTAAATAGACAAAATAGGGTTAAAATAGTCTTACAATAGCCTTTTAATAGGGTTAAAAATAGCTATAAAATAGGGCACATGAGAGCCACATTTAGCCATTGAACAAAATACAATGACTCGCCAACATTAACCTCCCAATATTTACACTTGATGAAAATCACTAAGATTTTTTGAGAGCCCACAAGAGATTAAAGACCAGCTGGAACATGTTGTTTCTGTTGATGATTTATTTCATTTGCTAAAATCGAAGGGTTTATTTGTGTCATACAGAATTAAGCTTATACTGACATCTTTGTACAAAATTCAAAGTTTCAAGTTTCGCACTCAAGTCAAGGCTACTACACTGCATTTTCCATGCAGTCCAACAGATAATAATTGAAATATATATATATACATAAGTCTTATATAGTGAAAGTGTCATTGCCCATGTTTGTGAATTGTTTTCCACTTAGCTTTACAACAATGAAGTTCCATGTACTTCAAGCTTTTCTGCTTCAATAACTAGAAAAGATAGGCACACAACAATTACATGCATGTAAGCGACATGTGATTAAAATCATATCATAAGTTCGTGTTGTGTTTCCACTTTGAAGTTCCCTGATGGCAACTGCTCATAAATACAGAAACACACGTTCAGATCGACTTCTACAGAAAAGCTGATTATAGACAAGAAGAAAGACCCAAGAGAGACATGTACAAAGGTAGATCCAAAACGGCCAAGATCGAGTTTAGTGATGAGCTTACATTGTAAATATCATTGGAGTACAGATCATCAAAAACACTATTTTAAGTCTAAAACTAGACGCCTTATGATTCTTTATACTTACAATCTCTTGTAGAACCAACAAATCCAGATTTTATGGCTTTCAAACATCTTCAAACTGTCCTTCGAACTTCGTTCAGTGACCGTTGAAACAAGCGCCTTTCTCGGAATATTGCATCATGGGTTATAGCAAACTCGTCCCCAGGGTCTTATCAACATTCAAATCCAAGATGGCGGTTCATGCGGTCCACCGAAAACTCGGCTTTTTACTGGCTTTTACTGGCTTTTTACTGAATTTAAAGGCCTGACACAGGCTGGAGAGTGTTCAGACATCATTTGAAGAAGAGTATAACTAGTATCCCAAGAAATTATTCCTATAGAGTTAAAACTATCTACTTGTGAGAAGCATGGAATGCATGGTAGTGTTTATGAAGAAGTCTCATGTGGCAAGTGATTGTCATCTCTTTCTCATTCAACCTGTGTGTTCCTTAAGGTACATTAGAATTCAGAATGCATATTTTCTCATGGAAAATTGCTTACCACAAGATTTTTGAATTAAGTATGATGAAATATCACCGTCTTAATCAGTTGTCGCTCCAAAAGTGAACGTAATTGAGTTTGTTTCTCCTGTATGATACATTAGGGGAACTATGGAGCGAATCTGTTTTTGAACCCTATCTTTACATTGTAATGTATGAGTCTGAGTCAGACCTGTTGTAGATTTGTAATAAACTGTAACAACAATTATAAATGGTTCTAAGGTGTTCTAATTATATCAGCTGACAAGCTGATAACATGCACTACTTTGAACAAGGTACACTGTAAAGTCATACCTGCTGGAAAATCTGACTAACTCTGCAAGATCTTCAACAAGGATATTGAGAATCCTAGGAAAGATCCCGTTGACTCTTACCAAGGATCTTAGCAAAGACCTTTGCAATATCCTTGAAAAGATTCCTCAAAGATCTTTGAAAGATCCTCATATAATCCTCAAGGATCTTGAAGGATCCTAGCAAAGATCCTTTTAGGACCTTACCAAGGATCCTTGTAAGATCTTGATAAAATCCTTGAAGATCCTGAAGGATCTTAGCAAAGACCTTTGCAAAATCCTTGAAAAGATTCCTCAAAGATCTTTCAAAGATCCTTATGGAATCCTCAAGGATCTTGAAGGATCTTACCAAAGATCCTTATGGGATCTTACCAAGGATCCTTGCAAGATCTTGATAAAATCCTTGAAGATCCTGAAGGATCTTAGCAAAGATCTTTTAAAGATCCTTGCAAAGATTCCTCAAAGATCTTCGAAAAATCTTCACAGAATCCTCAAGGATCTTAAAGGATCCTAGCAAAGATCCTTTTGGGATCTTACCAAGGATCTTTGCAAGATCTTGATAAGATCCTTGAAGATCCTTGAAGATCAGAAGGATCTTAGCAAAGATCTTTGCAAAATCCTTGAAAAGATTCCTCAAAGATCTTTCAAAGATCCTTATGGAATCCTCAAGGATCTTGAAGGATCTTACCAAAGATCCTTATGGGATCTTACCAAGGATCCTTGCAAGATCTTGATAAAATCCTTGAAGATCCTGAAGGATCTTAGCAAAGATCTTTTAAAGATCCTTGCAAAGATTCCTCAAAGATCTTCGAAAAATCTTCACAGAATCCTCAAGGATCTTAAAGGATCCTAGCAAAGATCCTTGAAAGATCTTTCCATTAAAGATCTTTGAATTTCTTTGAAAGATCTTTAAAGATCTTTAAAGGATCCTTAAAAGATCCTTGTCTTTAAGGATCTTTGGCAGGTCCTTGAAGATCTTTAAAGATCCTCAAAGATCCTGTCAGGATTTTCACCAGGGTTCTCTTAGTTTGACTGTAAAGTGGCTATGACATTAGAAACAGTCATTGAAGTCATTGCCTTGAAGGTGTGAACCATCTATATTATGAGGATGATCAGTGACCATGCTGCCTCAAAATAGCATAAACTGGTTTTAATAGTTTTCTAAATTTCAGTGGACAGAAAGCCAGCCCATTGGCAAAGCATGTAAATTTGTAAAATTGAACGACCATTTAAACTTCAGGTATTTTTTATCACAATAGGCAATTGGCACTGAATAATAGGCATCTTTTAGATTAACCGAGACCATGTAGCTGTTTGGCCTCGTCATGTTTATGGCTGACCTCAAGGTGTCCATTTTAAAATGTTGATATACAACATGTGAAGTTGTTTCGGATTGAGGATAAGTCCTAAAGAGCCATCCCTTTTGGGTCTGATAAAAATGGGAGATACGAACTCTCCTTTCTCATGCTCTGTGGCTACAATGACTCCTTTCTGGAGATGTTTTTCAATTTCAGTGCTAATGAAATCCATTTCAGATTGTTTTACACACTGTAATGAAGGCAGCGTGGCCGAGTGGTTTAGGGTGCTGGCGTTGTAATCTGGATGTCCCGGGTTCAGGCCTCCACTCTGTCACTTCCAGGATTTGTTTCTTGGAAGTCGGAGTTTAAATCCTTGGTCATGCTTTGTAATTAGCCAACTGGTCTGCCTCCTGCCAGTTGGGATTTTTAACTATGTTACATGTATTTGGAATATTTGTTTCCTTTGTTTCAGTGGCATGTCTGTAAACTAGCCAATGCTTGGTGATCAGCTAAATGCTTGTCCACTATAAATAAGCTTTCCTTTTCATTTTTTACATTACATGTAATGGGAGCTTCCTTTTCACAAGGTATAGATTGAAATTCAATACGTAGGCCCTGAACCATAGATAATCTCTTGGTCAGGAGTGATCAATTTCCAGTGGTCTACATAATCAATCAGTGACCAGCTTAAAGCAGTCTGATCTTAAAGAAAAATAATTTGTAAGAGCAGGGATATATAATACAAAATTATTTATATCTACCTGGTCAAGTACATGTAAATCATTCTGTGAACATTTTTCAGTCACTGGCTTTTTCAGTCACAGTCCTGGCTGTAATGGGGTTTCTTTCCCCTCTGGCCTAAAGCAGACTTTCCATTTTTGTTGCTATTGCCAGGTTTGTCTTGGAAGCGGGAACTAGAAGCACTGGCTGCAAGGATGGGACTTGAGTTCTTCAAATAATTTCCCAATGATTGGAATGTGCACTATATTCCTTGTTCAAGCAAGGCGCTGATTAAATCATGACAGTGCTGAGATAACTCTGACTACTGTGACCCAACAGTGGCAATAGCATCTGTATTGAAGTGTCAGAAAGTTTCCTCCAGAGTTAGGTTGATATTGGAGTTTTTAAAGTGAGCAAGTGCAGCCATAATTTTGCAGGCTGAGTCAGTCAAGATAGCCCCAACTTTCATGACTGCCCTCTGAATTGGCCGCTACAAATAGATACTCCTGTTTAGGTTGATGAGCATGCTTGTCCCAAATTTCAGGCTTCACTGTTGGTACAGTGACGGCACAGTTTGATGGCTCGGCCTATATTGTCAAGCTTCTCCTTGTACTTCCCGTGCACAAGTTAGCTGAGAAATGTTCGTTCACAAATTCTGCCAGTTTGGCAGTTATGGCCTCGGACATCTTTTCTTCAGCGTCATAGTCCTGACTATGATGAGAAAGCTTGTTGAGGGGGTCCTCAGCCTCGCTTAAATTTTACGGTGGCACCTGCTCTTGTTGAGCACAAGTGACCTGAAGCAATGCGCTAGGAATCCAGCAAGTCGCCGATTCATCCCAGGTTCCCATTGATGAGCACATGCACAACAAGCAGTCAGGTTTTCTGTTTTTAGCATTAGGTTGAAGCTGTGTCAGCATACATTCTCTTCAATGCATTTCCCATTAAGGAAACGTTTCCTACTATGCTGCAATTGTCTGATTCGTGTTGGCAATCATAGAAGTGAGCAAGTTGCTCGAGTTCTTAGTTTTTTAGTGTTTTCTGCCTGAGTTGGCTCGATTCTGTGTTGTCTCTCAAAAGGACATCGTCATAGGGGCAGTAATCTTATTCCTTGGACATGTTTGGATAAAAGGACCAAAAAACTGTAGAGTTCGCTCAGATAAACTTAATCTCCAGTAGATCACACTCAATTGATCTCCAGGTTTGCATGCACTCTCACGTGACTACGAAATGACTTATGACCAATGATGAAGTGGAATTTGTTTTTACGAGTTTCTTTGATAATGTGGATTGGCCACCATAAAAAGATTCAGTTTTGTGGGACTGAATCAAAGAATTGTGGGTTGTGTGTGGTTTATATACAGAAAGATGGAGCTGCACTATTGCTTGGTGCTTGGCAATGTGAGAAACAACAGAATAAATTAGTTAAATGAAAAGGTGTTCATTGATACCGTGAGGATAGAGTGCCAATTGGAAAAATAAATTTCTGTCCCAGAGTCTAAAGTCCTACTATTTTTTGTCTGTTGAAGTCTGGTGTTGGTGATAATTGGGTGAAGCCTGTAGAAGTTTGTTATTGGACAAGAAACAAGTCTCGAGTCCACCATATGATATTAGACATCAGGGTCCAAAATTGCAACCAACTTTTTGCCAGTGCGACTAAAAATTGAGTGTTTGTGACCAGAATTTTTAGGCTGTTAGTGTTTTGAACCAGCATTCAAGGAAATGGTTTTGTTTTAAATCGAAAATCTTTGTGTTTCATTTGAAGGAAGAAACTTGCCCCTTTTAACTTCCATAGAAAGTAACTTAGATCAAAAATGAAGGTAAGATGACTGCTAAGTGGCCGCCCGTTACAGTTATAATCCATGCACTGTAATTGACATTAAGCGGGGACTTATTTCTAAGCCTATTAATAAACCACATGCTCAAGGCATAGTGCCATAAGAAATTATAGTCAATTGAAAGAAATCCCTTACCAATTGATTTTGGTGATAAATTCTTGGTAAGTTTCTTTATGACATTCTGTTTAGTTTAAAAACATTGTTTTAAGGAGGCTCGAAAGGGTTTTTAGCTGCACGTGCGCGTGCAAATGCGCGTCAGCTGAATGAATCAAAATTAGCACACCGGAAGTTAAATCTGCGTAAAATTGCGCGAACCGGAAATAAAATCTGCAGAAAATATTTGTTTCTAGCTCAAAGTTTTGCTCAGTGACCTATCTTGATTTTTTGCATGCACTTACCATTCACGATGGCACTTCAAATATAAAAGTTTCGGAGAAAATTATCTAGTAGAATTTTCTGTAAGCCATAAATCGCATTTTCTTTAAATATATTTAATTCTACTAGATAATTTTTTTAAACCGTGCAGCCGTAGGCTGGGCGGTTTCTTGCTCTGCCTTCGGTTTTTTTTTTTTTTTCGTTTGTCGGTTACAAATCCCAAACCTCCGCGGATGATGCCATCATCAGCCAATTACAGGCCATTTCTCAGCTCTTTTCTTCATACCTCCCCTCAGGAGAGTTTTGCCTAGTTAGCAAATTAAATAAACTTGTGGTTAGTTGGGGAGGGTTTATTTGGTCAAAATTGGGCCAAAATCCCTCGGAGATGCACGTCAAGGCATTTGCAAGGATAAAGAATGTAACTTTGGACCAGTTGCTGGCTACTAAGGCTGAAATTATCCAGAGTTAAGCTGTATTTTCGTTTTGCTTGCATGTTCACTTTCGAAGGGAATATTCAATGCACTAAAGAAGGTATTACATCTGTCGTCAGCCATGGACTCTGCTGTTGGTGATAAATAAGATCGTGTTTACTGGAATGCCCTTACAGTGATAAATAAGATCGTGTTTACTTCGCCAGAAGCAATGGTGGAGTTTTCTGGGAAAAAAATAAAACCTTGGCTTTGAACATATGCAAATACAGTTGTATATATATTCGTTTGAAAGGTCAATTGTGAGACCTATTCTCCTTCGTGCAAGCTAGGAAACAAAGTCTCCGATTACAAATCGCGCAACCATGCTATGCAAAGAATGTGAAAATCTCTTACAACCTAGGCACTGAGCCAACTTTGAATCACCCAATCTCTATTGTTTCCAATCTTTTTAATTGTTTCCGGGTAACGTTTTCTCGCAAAACGTTGTTGCTAAACATTACATAATGTTTTTGTGAGCTCAAAAGAGTTAAAAGAGCGCGGTTTTAAGTTTGTTTTAAACTTCTTGTTTCCATACTGTCTGAAAAGTTAAAGAATTTAGGGAGCTTTCCAACAAAGAAATAAAAATGGTAGGTCACCGAATTAGTTTTTCAGATAATTTTTGACCGTTCACGGGAAAACATACTATAGCACTTATCCGTTAGATGGGTGAAACTGTCAACCATCCGTTAGTTACCCGTTAGAAAATTTTCTTGTAAACACCGAGGTGTTCACCTAACCGTTAGCAGTAAAAGTCAAAACGTTAGAGGGGAAAATGAAAGCTTTAGCTGTTAGCCTGCATCCGTTAGCCATTAGCATCATACCGTTAGAACGAAAGCCTAAAATTGCAGAGCCGTTATAAAAAATTAGCATCTGTTAGACAGTAATGTAACCGTTTGTCATACGTTAGAATGGCCCCGCAATGGTTATAAGTAAAGCAATCTGTGTATTGGAAGACGTGAGCTAATTGTCTCGGCCTGAATTTGAATTCATAAGCTACAGTGCAAATGCATGATAATGGGTATTAAAGGAGTGAACGGACAAGCGAGCACCGTGGCTAGTCTCATTCGCATTACAGAGAGCGATTTAGTTGAAGAGGGAATAAGATGAGTGACTTAATTCCGGGTTCATTGTATGCATTTAATAATTTAGCTTGAGATATCGATTCGACAAAACTGTGTGCTGTTCATGTATGTATGACATGACTGAATCGATCAGTAATGCATTCGCGATTAGTTCGTTCCAAAAAGCAATTGCGGCGGGATGTTTTTATGACTATTTTGATAAATGTCCGGCATGAACCATTGCGTTGCAATGCACTGTGCTACGAAGTGATATGGTATTTGCCCCGATACAAAACCTGTTAGTCATTATTCGGCTTTTTCGCTTGCTATCATCTTTACTATGATCAGAATTTATTTGGCAGCTATAAATGTAGTTGGCATTACATTTTCTTGGGGATGTTGACCTTTTTCTTTAGTAACGATTTATAAAACTGTTCTTCCGCTGTACCGTATGCATGGCGCCAATTGCTAACAGATCAGATGCAAGCGTAAGGGCACTTTCATGGTTATCTGTTATATTTTTTTTCACAACCGTTAAACGGTTGCTGATCGTTTTTGTGAGCCGTTAGGTCAAAGTATTAGGCAAAACTTGCTAGCTGTTAGAACGTTAGCACAAAGTGTTAGAACACTTTGAAGGCCATTAACTATCCGTTAGTTATCCGTTAGTTTTTAGCTGTTTAACGGATAAGCGTTAAAGTATGTTTTCCTGTGAACAGTCACATTTACAAAAACTGAATTTTAGCGTTGCATTTTAGCATTGCCATGGTAACTGATATGACGTCACAAGTACCCTCAAAGTATAGCCCAGCAATAGAGTTGCAAGGAGACACATAGTTTGTCCACACCATAAAATATCCTTCTTTGTAATCTTCCATTGTTTCACAAACACTGCAACAACGAAAAACCCTTTTGAGCCTCCTTTAAAGCATTGTGCAAGCATCAAACTGGATTATATCTTGATGTAACAAAAAGGCTGTGATCAAACCAATAACAGGAGCATACCTGAACAGAGCTTTGCTAAAGCCATCAACTCCCATAATTAGAGGATGCAGCTGAAACCGAGAAAGTAGTTGGTACTCACTCATAGTGCCAAGGAAATCCCTGACCTTGGATGATTTGAAGGATAAAAGTGCATTGTGACCTTGGTGAATAAACTGGTTATTGACATGGCATCCAACATAGAACTACTTTTTGATCATTTGTTCGCGAAGACCTGCAAAGACCCTGTCATGCAAGAGTCCTATAGAGTGTGTGCCAAGTTAAAGTCAGCAAGTGCAGTTAGTGTGCATCTTGCCAGCTATTTTCTTGACAATTAAAGCATTTGCCATGGCCTGGTTCAGGAAAAACTTGAGGAAGTATTTCGACTATTTTTGGAACTTGTTCCAGGTGGATTGTACCCCGCTGACCTTATTGATGCTGCAGTAGTATTAAAATATTCTTGCCATGCAGTTTTAAACCTGTCCCGCTAATCTTTGCTCCTTCTGCCTTAATGATCATGTCTCATTTGGCCAGTTTTAATAGAACAGGCAAAAATCTCTAGTTCTTGATCGGGTGAAACTGACACCTTGTCACATCTTCCAGAAGCAATGTATAAAACTTAGATGTTTAGTGGAAAACTCATGGAAATGGAGAAAGTATGTAGAAAGTCGTGTCTGGTCTGAATTTACAGGTTACTGTATACCTAAGTTTCACTTTTCGGTGCCCAGAGGAATTTAGTTTCTAAGCTACAACCAATTAAAACAATCCATTTCAGACATGCTGCACATGGGTGCATTGGGAATTAAGAGAGGATTTGTTTCGGAGTTCAAGGGGTTAGTCTTACTGATTGATTCAGTGGTCTATTGTCTGTAATTTGGATGGATGTGCTGTATGCTTCTTTCATTGAACTGTTTTTAACTTGAATTTATTGACTTAGTCTTAAGCTTCTGCTTAGTCTTTTTTCCCTCTCTCGTATGGTAGCTGTATTGTAGCTTGTGCTTTCACATGGCTGGAAATGGTCCAAAACAGCATTGATCTTGATTATTGAGTTGAAGGTAAATAAACAAGCAGTATCTTGCTGTAGTTCCAATAGATATTGTGATGTAATGCTGTCGAGTGACACAATGTTAAGGCCTGTTTACACAGACGATTTGTCGCAGCAAAGTTGCATCCAGTTTCAAACATGTTCGAAACCCCTGTGATATCATGCCGACAAATTGCACCTGGTTTGCACGTGCGATTTTGAAGATGCAACTTTAGCACGACAAAAATTGCAAAGATAAGAAAACAAGAAAAATAAAGCTCCAGATGTCAATGGGTGTCTTTTTAGGGTAAAAAATAGATATCTTGTGGCCTGGTGAGCAAAAAGGTTAAATGAAGGCAAAATGGCAACAATCTGAAAATTAAATCTGCTAATGGAAAAATAGTGAGTGTTGTGTGTGGGTTGCACAGGCACAGTTGCAGCTAAGAAAAGAGTCTGAAGATTTTCACTTAGCCGGCTTAAAGGAGGTGGTAGGCCCCTCCCTAAGAACTTTAATTCAGTTTGTTGCCCTCGAGTGCAGACTGGGGCTTCGTTTATACAAAAAATTACAGCATGAATTAAATGTTTGTTACTTATTTGCCTTATTCACAATTATGCAAATAAAATGCATATAAAATGGTAACAGCGAATGTTCATGTGAATCAACAAACATCATGAATATAAGGTTAATCCACTATGTTGCTGGTTAAATAAAATATTTCATTAATACATTTTTAGTTAAAACCTACTTTAAGATCAATAATGTTATTTATGTAAAGATTGTCATTTGAAAAATAAATCACTGTCGTAGTTGTTATCGCTGTCATCTTTTATAATTCTCAAGATCTGAGTGTTCTTTCATGAGCAAGTGAAAAAGCCTCCTGAACTCTTTGGTCCTCATCCTTGTGATCTGCAACCTCTTCTACTAACAATTTCATTTTCTGACATGTCTGACCTAACTGTGATTACCTTGTTGCCTTCCAGATGGGTGTCCAGGCATCCTCTGGACAGCCACTTTTAAGGAAAATTGCCTTATAAATTGTTTGTTTGAGCAGGCCCTATAGCACATTTTAAAGGCTACTTTTCCAATACTGGCTAAAAGACTCTTCTGTTCGAGCAAACAATGCTCTGATATTGTTGTCCTACATGCTAATAACATGCATCCAAATCTTGCCATAGCCTTATATAATCCACTTAGATTGAACACGAAAACTGTAATAAAATTACAAACACGGGAATCATCATAAAATAACTAACAGTGATTGAACATGAAGAATGCACAAAAACTGCAAAGCAAAATAAACCAGGAAACTTAAAGTGTCCATACTGCCAAAAAGCTATTTTAGGTTTTCAACATCTCCATAACATCTAATAATGTCTTCAAACCCAAAAAAGTGAATTCCGATGCTTTTTGCCATAAAATCAAGCTTTAAATTTCCCGCCTTGGCCACACCCAATGAAGATGACCGCGTCATGTTAGATTGGTGACGAATGACGTCACTTCAGGAATATCTCGAAGCTTTATGCTTTTATTTTGCTTGCTTGACGACCGCATTGCTTTGCAAACTTCAATTTGTTTGTTTTTTGGCAGGGAAAACTCCTCACCACTACTGAAACAACAATTACCTAAACTAGAAGGATCTCGTGATTCCTGACTTGACGTCACAACCCATTCAGAAACCCAGACTCTTTTCTGCACTGACTCACGGTCAACTTCATTGGGCGTGGCTGAAGCGGGAACTTTAAGGGGATATCTTAGGGAGTTAAATCTCAGAATCCAATTTTTTTTTCTTAGAATACCTTTTTACACAGTATAGAGCTACCATAACTATAAAAACCCTGTTGGCGGTATAGACACTTCAAAAGACAAATGTGATGAACCCCAAAGCAAGAGACAAACCATAAAACAAGCAATTTCAAAACAAGGTGTAGACAGAAACCCAAACCGCTGCTAACTGAAATAAATTATGCGTGAACTAAAAATATATAGAGTATACAAATAAACGTAACATGTAGAAAAGGCCAAAAAGCAAAGGAAACCAAGAAAAAACTTAACATGTACACTAAGCATGAAGTTGTGAAACAAATTCCAGTGCCTGCAGATATCCCTCTGATTGTTTTGTTTACATGGATTTTCATTTGCTGATGCTATGGCAAATGGATGGATTATTTCCAAATGATGAAAAAGGTTGGAGCAAAGGAAGTCTTGTACTGATCTGGAATTGCCTCAAACAAACAGTGGGCTCTCCATTTTTTGCAAGGGCTGGTCCTTGGAAGAGAAACCTTCCATGTGGGGCTATCAAGCTTAGTGTTTACAAGATGGTGGACTTGTTGCATGGAGAGAATACACTAGACAAGTTGTCAAAACAAGATTTTATTTCAATTACTTTGGTATGGCGATACCAATACACAAGGGAATCCTGGAATTTATTTCAAACAGATTCGAGTAATTATATGTTCAGGTATCAAATGATTACATGTGCATAATCTAAAAACCATTGGTTGTTATTTACTGAGTGATCACCTGCCAAAATCCAGCCAGTGAATTTTACCAGCAGCTGGCACTTAATGAGAACCTTTACAAGGCACTTTAACAGTGGCAACTGAAAACTCCATTTAGTGGGTGTGGCTGCCATTTCCAGAGTTAAATATTTTATGGTGATCATCCATGGATGACATGATAAGACGAGAGACGCAACAAGTAAAAAGAAAACTATCCATGGATCCATTAAGATGATTGCAAGAAGTGTCCATGGCATTTGTGTTTAGATGCAATGGTGTTTTGATGCCCAAGGTACATAAGGGAATAACAATGCTCTGTGACAATGACACATAACTGCAAAGGAAAGGTGGTTTTCCCTCACTTGTTTTTCTCAGGGTGGCTGAGTGGTTAAAGTGTCTGATTTGAAATCTGTATGTTGTGGGATCAAATCCTGTTCTGACCGCTAACTGATGTTGTTCTCAGAAGCCCCGAGTTCAACTTCTCGGCTACGCTTGTAAGTAGCCAACAGCTCTGCCTCCCACCAGTTGGGATTCTTGACCAAGTTATGTTTATTTAAAGATTAATTTGTCATTGTTTGCATTGGTCCTGAAAAGCCCTGATGGGGAGTGGTCAGTTAGGTATACATACACATACATACATACACAAAATAAAAAACTTTGACAGCATTGCTGTGAGCAGGGGTTCAAATGTTCCCAGACTGTTTACCCGTCTAGTATTAGGCACAATATTTTTCCACCTGTCTCCACCAACATCCAGCTGATTGAGCATAGTCTGATAACTACTGTGCAAGTACTGCACAAGCGAAAACAGCTGTGGGTGAAAAATGGATGAAAACATTAGTCAAATCAATAAATTCTGAATTACGAAAGATTTTTTTTGTCTATCATCAACAGGCATTAATGCTTTGTACCTGAACTTGACAGGTAGACAGGCAACATTTGTATGGACAAATGGCGGGTTTGTGCCCTTGTGTACAAGTCTTTGGGGAGAAAATGTAGAAGAAAATGAAGGAGAATGAATCAATGTTGCAGGTAACAGGTTGCCTCTGATATCATACGTGGCACAGAAAACCATCTACTAGAGCCAATCTAGCCAGAGCCTGGGTAGAAAAAAATGAACAATGAGGCAAGGGTCAGTGGCAATATCACTCCCTTAAACCATTGATGCCTGTGCAGTCTGTTGCTGCCTGTGACAAGTTCTGACCTTTGTTACACTTGCACATCATCACCTTTAATGAAAATTCCAGTGATACCCAGATCAGAGTGAGTGAGTGAGTGAGTAAAGTGAGCATGAAATGTGCACACAAATGCTCAGAGGAAACTTGCAGGAAAATTTTCTTCAACTATGCTTGCTGCTTTACTCTGTGGTAAGAATAACCTGTCTTGATGGTGCATTCTTGGGAATTCTTGAATTAGGAGCAAGCCCAGTTGAAGCTTAATTACTGCAGCAAAAAAATGAAAGATGAAAAGAAAAATGAAAAAAATGAAAGGCTTAAAGACAGGTCACTTTCCTACAAATTTTGATACATACCTCTGCCTGAGAAAAATCCCCTCAAATGCCTTGCTGGTGGAAAGAATGGGGTGCTTTCATGATGCAAATGCCTATTTTAGTTCTTTGGAGTTATATTTAGCTCATATTCAGGCTGGAAATGCCAAAAATGCCTAAAGTTGTGATGGACCACCTTTACTACACCAAAATCCAAGACTAATGAAGAGATTTCATGTTTGGATTCCTCAAAGAGGATAGTGAAAAAGGTGAACTATGGTGGTGGGAGGGTTTACGTCCATCTGACACGACATCCCTTAGAGGCAAACACCCTGGTCTTTAAGGACACTAATTGTGTCCTTCCTCTTTAAAAGGGACCCTTATTACATTAGGACTTTGTTGAACTGCAACAGCTTTCTGGAGTTTCTCAAGAAAGGCAACGAGGATTTCATCAGTATTCCCACCCAATTTTTTTCTGTAATGATTGATTCTGTGGTATATTCTTGTCTGTAATTTGGATTGACGTGCTGTATGCTTTTACTTTTTTTTACTTGAATTTATTGATTTAGTCTTGAGCTTTTGTTTGGTCTTTTTTTTCCTCTCTCCTATGGTACCTGTATTGTAGCTTGTGTATTAAAATGACTGGAAAAGGGCCAAAACAGCATTGATCTTACTTGAGTGTTGAGTAAAAGGTAAATAAACAAACAGTACCTTGCTGTAGTTCCAATAGACATTGTAATGTAATGCTGTCGAGTGACACAATGTAAGGCTGTGCTCTAAGACAATTCAAGGGAGCCCTTCCTGCACCCAACCTTGTAGTAAAAAACTCGGAGCAATGTTACCTCAAGTACACTTTGTTTCTCTGTGGCAATAGTTTTGTGTCTTGATAATGCTTTCCCAGCGATTATTCAACTGGAAACAATCCCAGTAGAAGGTCGAAGAGAAGATAACAAGAAAAACGAAGCTCCAGATGTCAATGGGTGTCATTTTAGGGTAAAAAAATAGATATCTTGTGGCCTGGTGAGCAAAAAGGTTAAATGAAGGCAAAATGGGAACGATCTAAAAGTTAAATCTGTTAGTGTAAAAATAGTGAGTATTGTGTTTGGGTTACACAGGCAGGGTTGTAGCTAAGAAAAGAGTCTGAAGATTTTCACTTGGCTGGCTTAAAGAAGGTTGTAGCTCCCTCTCATGGGGGGCCTCTTCCAGTAAATTTTGAGAACTTAAATTCAGTTTGGTGCTTTCAAGTGCAATCTGCGGCTTCTGTTATACAGAGGCCCCATTAGGGGGGCTCTTAACATCCCATATCCCTGTAATTTTTTGACCAAATATCCCGTATCCCATAATTCTGGTCACAAATATCCTGGAAATTAAGGTATCGACCATTTTTCATGTTACTTGCTATGATATATTGTAATATTCATTCACTGGCATTAAAACATAAACTGGAAAAGTATCAAGTAGCTTATTGTGACAGTTGTTTAAACTGCTGTCATTCGAAATAAGATTGTAGATATCAAGTGGAAAGGTAACAAATGTTGCCACCAAAATCACTTTTGTATACCAGTTAATATATGTATAATTAGCTTACCTGATGCCCTTCATTTCTACATATCACCTGATACCAAAGTCCTTTCTCATTTTGTTCCCTTATTAGTTAGTTGCTGTCCTGAGCATTTGGTTAATTCATCTGTTCTGTGCAGTCCACGGTGGCACAAATGGTACAACTACAACTGTCAAACAGCAGTTTATCTTTGGTATTAATCAACCATGGAAATATTAGTGTCATTAGTAAGTGTGGATATTTGACTGTCAATCGTAGAACAGGTATAACGATTGATCTTGGGGTCGTGGTGTTTGTCCAGATCGTGTGTTTCGCACTGTTGTCTCTGAGGGTTGCACTTGAACGACTTCATTAGATACTTCTGCCTCTTCTGACACATCTCCTATCTCAGCTGACTCTCGGAGCAACCATTTTGAAATGACAAAGGAAATAACCGAATTCTTCCCATCCCATTTTATGCAGTCTGCATCTATGGCATATGCCTGAAATGGTTGCTCCCAGAGCTCTGGATTCCTGCCGCAAGCCAGAAGGATCGTGGGCTCCGATCGGGGACGAGAATGACCTTTACGCAATATGCTACTGATTTCAATTTGGTACTGCAGTTGCGCATCAACAAAATTGAAAGGGAGGAGTTGATCTTGAGCGTAGATGGAGACTCGGTTTCCTTTCAGATGCTTTTACGTTGTTCTTACATTTGCCCAAAAAGAAGGGTGCTTCTGGTAGTCAGGATGGCTGGGATCCTGGTTTGATTACTACAAATGCATCTTTACAAAACGAATTCGAAGAAGAGGGAGCAACAGGATCTTCTTCATCGGAAGCAGATGCCATGTTAAGCAAGTTATCAAAATCTACAGGTTGTGGCTCAGAAGGCTTCGCAAAGTAACAGTTGATCGGTAATGTACCTGGGTTGTCTTTGGTACTTACTTTATCAGGTACGGCGACCTGGCGAACATTTTGGCCGAATTCTTCGCGCCACTTTTGCATTTCTGCCAGTTGTCGCCTGGTCACCTTGGAATCTTTCTCTGGTTTGGACATGGTTGGATTTGTAGAGAATGGTAGGAAACCCAGTTGCTTTGAGTAGAATACAGAGGAACTGGTGAAATAGTTGAAGCTGCATTTGTTATTCCTCTTCAGGTGCTCTAAGAGGGTTGTTGACAATCTGTGTGAATTGAAGAACTAGAGGTATGTCATTACCATCCCTCATTTCGGCAAACAGGTTTTCAACGACAAGAGTAGTTAGCAACGCCATGCCCAGCTTGCTTACGTATTCTGGTGAAATGTTTTCAATTGACCCGACAATGTGTTTCAACATAGAAAGGGTGACTTCTAAGTCCCTGATAGTTTGCTGTGAGCAAACACCACCTGGTCCCTGAAGGATTCTTGTTAAATTGCTGATAAATGCAATGTTTGAAGAAACAATTTAACTGCCCAATTGTATCAATGGCCTCTTTAGCTGAGAACGTCTTTACATTTGCTCATGGCTCATTTCTTCTGTGAACACCAAAAACTCTGACAAATTTATGAAGGTTTTCTAAGTATTTCAACAATCCGCTTGATCGGGTAATCATTTTCAGTGTTCTAGTTGCTGGGTCAGTAACATAGTGCTTGCTTCTGTGCAGCATGATGTTGGTTGTGAAAATGTGGCTTTAGCACCATCAGTCTGACCTCCAGTTCCTGTGCCAGGTAAAACTTCAACAGTCAGCACGTCCTATCCAAGTAACAAACACTTCACTTTCTTGGCACCAACATCGGTAAACACAAGCTTGCTTGTTTCTTCAGCTGATGACAACACTGCAACTCCATGTGCCGTTTTAGCATTCGGCTGTCCCATTGCTTATAAGACGATTAGGGGGCTCGTTACACTTATATTTTTAATTTATATCTAATCATTAACAAAATACAGAAAAGGGCAAGTATTTACAATAGCAATCCAAGAACGTTTCTCATCAAACATCTGATATGTTACATTTTTTTGCGAGTATCCCGTATCCCTGAAACTACTTCACAATATCCGGTATCCCAATAACTTTTTCCTCAAATATTCCGTATCCTGGTAATTTTTTCTGCAAATATTCCGTATCCCGAAAACCCCTAAAGGGCCTGTATACAAAAAATTTACAACTTCAATGAAATGTTTGTTACTTATTCATGTGTTCATGTGAATCAACAAACATCATAAATATAAGGTTAATCCACTCAGTTGCTGGTTAAATAAAATATTTCATTAATTCATTTTTAGTTAAAACCTACTTTAAGGTCAATAATGTGATTTATTTAAGATTTTCATCTGAAAAGTAAGTCACTGTCATAGTTGTCATCACTGTCATCTTTTATAATTCACAAGATTTGAGTGTTCTTTCAGGAGCAAGTGAAAAAGCCCTCCTGAACTCTTTGGTCCTCATCCTTGTGATCTGCAACCTCTTCTACTAACATACAATTTCATTTTCTAACATGTCTGACTTAACTGTAATTACCTTGTTGCCTTCCAGATGGGTGTCCAGGCATCGTCTGGACGGCCACTTTCAAGGAAACTGCTTTATTTTTCATATATTGCCTTGTAAATTGTTTGTTTGAGCAGGCCCTAGCACATTTTAAAGGCCACTTATCATTGCATCAGGACTTTGTTGAACTGCAACAGCTTTCTGGAGCCTTTCTCAAGAAAGGCAACCAAGATTTCATCTATAGGATTTCCCACCCAATGTTTTACTGCAATGTGGATGTCAATGGTCTTGCATTGCTCTTGTATGGTGAAAAATATTGATGTTACTAGAATTAATCAGAAATTAGCAGAGTGCATTTGACAGGAAATTGTCTGTGAGAGGGAGTTAAAAGCATTGATGTTGCTGTTTTAAGGTCTGTTTAGAGACAAAATAAAAGGTACAATTGTAGGCTGTGATGAGGAGGGGATTGCTGCAAATGAAATAAGTAATGCTTTGTTATCCCCAAAAGGGGCTCAATATTTCCCAGAATGGACTTTTCTTTCCCCAAATGGGGCTCATAAAGCTTAATTTGTATCCTCTTTGTAGGCGGTCGCAAAATTCCAGCATTGAGATTCTGTCAGCGCCAAGTACCTTGATCTTCCACTTTGAAGCACCTTTCGAAACCTTTCATTCAGCCGGATTGACACCTACTTCAAAAGCTATGCCATACTGAGAAAATAGGTCTTAAGAAATTCATCACAAAATAAGAAACTAACAGGTAACTTACTGGTAGGACAAATTGTATCACACACATCGAAGAAAGCAACAAAAACAAATCGTCGTAAAGAGTTTTCTTGCAGCTGTCGGAAGTTGTCATGGAAAGCACATGGTGTTGATGCAATTGTCGTCTCTACTTATACTTATTCTAATACACATTCGATTGGTTCTGTTTGTCATTGGTTGTTTATTTCAGGTCATGAAGAAATTATGAGTGATTATCGATGATATTACCCTCCTGGTACCTGGTAAAGAATGCTTGATGTAGTGTGTTACGTAGTAGAAACCTCAAGGAAACTTTATTCGAATGATGTAATAATTTTCCATATATATAGCACTTCCCAGAGGATTTTAGCGTTTTCTCAGTGTCTGTGCTTTGCACTAGACACAGAAATAGGCCCTTGAAATTTTGAGTTGTCCAGGTGGTGTGATCAAGAAGTTTTCGCAATGCTTGAAGAAGCCAAATTAGGCCACGAAATGCTGCAGAAACAATTCATTTCAAGGTGAAAATCCATTTGTAAAAACTTGGTGCATAATTGAAAGCAACCCAACAATAATTTTTCAGTCCCAATCTTGTGCATTTATTTTGTTGCGTTTGTTGCTCCTCATGAGTAAAATTTCAACGCTTCAAGCTTGGTTTGCAAGTTCTCTTCTCAAAGTGTGCATGTCCGCAAAATCCCATTAAGCGAGAAGAAAATTAAAAGAGGCCCAGTCACGTTTGAAAAGCTTGGCTAAACTTTTCAAATTTGTTGTTTGCAATCCGTGTCACTCTTCTCCATCCTTAACCATCCTTGTTCCTTTATGGTTTGTTATTATCTCTTTGATGTTTTTCTATCTTTATAAAGTGTTATTTTTAGGTTTCCTTCTATTCAATGGTTATTTTTTTGATGCTTAAAATAACTCAAAATACCGTGACTGAGCCCCTTTAACGGAAGAAAATTGTTTTGTTCGACTCGATGTGCTATATGGCAGAAAAGAGGCAATATCAAGGCATCAAACAACTCCCGTAAAATTGTTGGCCTTCACAACTTTAAGAGATGTGTGCAATGAATGTTATAATTTCCTTCCATGGCTATTTTTAATACTGCAAAGAACTTTGAGCGGGCAGACTTTTGATCACATGCTGGGCAACCATTTCTGAACTGTGAGTCGCACGTCACACAATCAACCAAACAATGCTTTAACCCATCAACCTCTGCATCTTTTTGGCAAAAAATGCATTTTTTGGACATTTTGGAGGTTTTGAGGCTGGATCTCGGCCAAATTGGCTTTAATCTGGTCGAAATTGCATTTGCAACATGACAGCTAGCCCTGCTTGCCACTAGAATCATGTTTTATGACCTTTTGGCTCAGGCATGGGCAGAAATCAAAATTTTGAGATAGTTTTTTAGATAGTCTTTGGACGAGAAGGTGACCTACATCTTTAGGTTTTTCAATTTAATTTTTTCCCCTTCCCTTTTTCTCCTTCTCTTCTCTTTTTGCTGCAGTGATTGGTCTTTTACTGGGCTTGCTTGGGGTTAAAAAACTTCTAACAAAGAGTCATTGAGGTGGCCAATTTTTACCATGGAGCAGCAAGGTGTTGTGGCAGGAAATTTTGCTCTGAGTTTTTCACTCATCTTTTTGAGCATTTTTGTGCGTATCTCAGGCTCCCTTAAGCCAATCACTCTGATCTAGGCATCATTGGAAAGATCTTTTCCTCTTGCAGAAGTTGAGTATAGATGATGTCAATTTTGGTCACAAGTGATGACGTCAGAAGTGGAAGAAAGGCAAAGGCTCGTCATGGGCTGTTACGGGTGGCACAGGAGTCAATGGGTTAAAAATACATTTGGTGCAGTCAAGGCCATGATGAGTAACATTTCACGAGGAAGACTGCCTTTGCATTCACACCACACAGATGCCACTAAAGCTGTGAACACTGTGGTCAAATCAGCCTCAGCATATTGTTTTATGCAATGCAATATTTGTTAACTCTTATTCCTAAAATTATTGTTATGCATTAGTCTTCAAGACTTTCTCGGCAGTTGAAAGGAAAGACATCTCTTGCTGCCTCCACTTCATGCTGAAACTTTGATTTGAGAAAAAATCTGCTGCTGCACCCATACATGCACATTCAAATGACAGTCGGTGTACACAAGCAGACTTCCCCCGCTAGTAAAGCTCTCAGTTCAAAGATCAAAAAGCACATGTAATAGCCACAGTGTTTATTAATTGTTTTCATCAGTTGCCATTTATTTATTTCCTTGAAAAGATCAGATGACGATAACTTTGGTGAAACAGAATTGTGTAGTTAATAAAATTTGGAAAACAAAAAGTACCTGGCACAAATGCTTGAAGCAGCCGGTGACTCTTGCCGGGTGCCAGCTAAATTTGTAAACCGTGTGGGTGGGGAGCTGTGCTGGGTAGCACCACATCAAAGGGTGTTTGGAGCCCTTAAGCCCATCGTCATATCAATTACCTAGAGATGCTAGCTGTGCACTTTGCCTTGCACGCCTTTTGTGCACATGTTGAAGGTAGACATGTTAGGGTGACAATTGACAAGACTACAGCTGTCTCGACACTTGCATGGATGGGTACAAGTCACTCCCCATTCTGTAACAATTAAGCCCATATAAAATGGGACTGGTGTCCTGATCATTATATATGGAAATCTACAGTCCACATCCCAGTGAAGATGAATACAAACATGGCAACAGAGTGGGCTCTAAACCAAAGTGTATCCTGTAGTGCAATACCCAAATTAGGTGTTAAACCTAACATTGATCTGCTTGTTTCAAGGCTAAACTACAAAGTTAAACAGCATTTGTGGCATACCAACCTGACCCTGAAGCATTTGCAATAGATGCATTTACATTATCATGGGTATCATTTTTTGCCCTCCGTCCTTTTAGTCTGATAGCATTAGCTCTTCTGAAAATTCAGGAGGCGGCAGCAACAGAACTTGTACTAGCACACAAGTGGCCAACTCAACCATGGTGGCAGACACTCGTGAGAAGTAATATATCAAATAAGAGTGTGAGTGTTTCATCAGGGGTTCAAAACACCGAGAAAGTAATGAAAGCACGAGGCCGCAGGCTGAGTGCTTTCATTGTTTCAAGGTGTTTGGAACCCCTGATGAAACACAAAGCACGAGTTTTTGATATGGCTTCTCAAATGAAACAATAGGAAATTATGCAGTGACATGTTTTCGCAAACGAAACAAGAAATTATGCAGTATTAAATATTTCCCCTCTTCCGAAAGAACGCGTTTGTATGCGTGATTCATTAGCGTCCAACCACGAGCGTGGAAGGAGAGGAACGGTGTAGGAGCCAAAAAAATCTATCTATTGCTGGTTAAGCCAACTACTGTAAACTTCTTGCGGTTATTTGCGGTTTGCGGTAGGACTCGCAACTTCTTGCGGCTTCTTGCAGATAGGATTTTGAACTTGCGTTTGGAACTTTTGCAGATAAAGGCGCAATTTAGCTTTTTGCTGCTTCCGTGTTCTTGCGCCACTTCTTGCGTGTGCATTATTTTTGGGCTGTACTGTACAGGCTGCTTTATTTTGTAGCTTTTGCTCCTAATTCTGCAAAGTTATCCTACATTTCCCCAAATAATGGTAAGCTTGAATTGAGTTTCAGTCATATTTAGAGTAAGTTTGTTTGTTCTTAGCCAAATGTGAGCATTTTCGTAGTCTTGATTTAGACACGACTGAATATTGTCATCAGTGTACATCCTCGGCTCACAGACGGTTTTGAAGATCATTGATGTATAACAAAAAGAGCAGAGACCTTAAAATACCTTAAAATTGTTCCCTGGGCAACACCACAACTTGATGAACAGCTTTCAGAGTGACCCATTGATAGAGCACATTTAAAGTGCCTATCACCCTTAGCCAATTATATGAAATTTCAAAAATCTATGTATGTTTAAGACGTTTTCTGAAGAAATTAAACGTATTCTGGTTTCTATCTCCATTTAATCAGACGACGAAAATAGTAATTTGGAGGACTTTTCCGCCATATTGGATACAAAAAGGAGCAGTTGAGGGATTGGGCACTAACTATCTTGTGACGTCAACCCGGTATCTCAGTCAAACAACATTAGTTACAATAGCAAGTTTCTCACTCGACTTTCTGTAACACATAAAGAATATGCCAGGTAGATGTGTGTTTGGCGGATGTTGTGCCTTCCCAGATGTACAGAACGGTTTGATTTTACATGCTATACCATTTTTAGATGACGAACGTCCAGAAGCAAGGAAACGCCAAAAGAAATGGATCGATTTCATGAAACAAGAGAACTGAGTGGGAGCCGACCCGAAACTCGTCGTCTGCTCAAGGCACTTTACTGAAAAT